>PVKA01055315.1:0-10322 GCA_004027165.1 Ctenomys sociabilis
ACAATTTTAATGTTCTTAACAATCTTCTAAACTTGTATATCTATGTAATTTTAACTACATATGTATACTGTGTGATATAGTATGTATTGATTTGCTAAAGTAATGCATACTTCAGTTTATTTTATTTTGGTTTAAATTTTAATATGTTAGAATTAAAGTTTTAATATTTAAAAGCTTTTTATTTTCAATCATTAAAACCACAAATACGACACATATAAATATGTGTGCAGTACTATGCACTACTGCAAAATCCCAAAATATAGCCAGAAATCCATGATAAATAATAGAGATGAATATTTTAAAAAGTGAAACAGTGAATTGGAAGGTCAGAACATGAAATAGTGAGTCACTACCATAAATTTCTTTGACAAGACCAGATGTTCCTCAGCTTCATTCTCCCAGAGTCCTAGGAATAAAGGCATCTACTACCACCCTGAGGTTATTGTTAATTTTTAAAATGTATTTGGTATAGGATCTACAGATCCTTCCTAATCTTCAGCCTCACAAGCGCTACAGGTGTGCATCACCATGCCCAGTCTCAATTGCTGTCTCAGCACACCCAGGGGGCAGGGACGGCCTGGTAGGCCAGGGATCGACTCCCAGCCATTGCAGCTGCTAAGCAGGTGCTTTAATCCACTGAGCTATCAGGCCAGCACTAATTGTTCATTTTTGGAGGACAACTTTTCTAGATATAGAAAATTTGCTTGACAGCTATTGCCCCTCTAAGTGACAAACAAAGTACAATATCCCACTTTGTTCATTGCTTATGCTTTATGAAGTGAGGTCAATTGTTAATCATTTTTTTAACCTTGTAAGAATATTTTTTCATAATTTTATTGAACAACAGTTAGCAATGAGACAGTTTCCAATCAAGTTAATTGAACAGATTCAATAATTAATACATTGCATATTGTTTTCTAAGTTGTTATTTGTTGTACAAGGTGCAGACATGATATTGTACTTAAAACAATATTAGAGCAGATCCCTCTATTCATTGAATTAAGAAAGCATGCAAATTTGATCAAACTATGAAAAAGAACAAGAAATAATTTAAGCATTAATTGTTCTATTCAATGGACCCATGGAAATTACCAGTATTATTATCCAATCTATCCTCTGTATTGTAGACATGTTTATTACAATAAAATTTGTCATAACCAAATCTTAGAAATAACTGAATTGTCCATCAACTGAGGAATGGATAAAGAAGATGTAGTTTTATACAATACAGTATTACTCACTTATGCAGAAAGATAAAGTTGGAGGCTTTTATAGGTAAATGGGTGAAACTAGAGGCTATATTCATAAGTGAAATGCACTAGACCATCATATGTAGGCATCATATTGTCTTATTCATGTAAGAACTTCAAAGTACCGAATAAAACCTGAAAAGTATAATAGCTACTGAGAAAGGGAAATAATCTGTTCAAAGGATGGAATAACTGGAATGTAGGATAGGAGCAAAGAAAGGAGGAAGCAACAGTTAACTGTTAATATTGAAATTCATATATATATATATACACATGTACATGATATATATATATATATATATATATATATATATATATATATATGTACAATATTTAGGCATTATTCTTTCTGTATCTCAGACTGGGTCACCTAATTTATCCCTTAATTCACTGATTTTTGTCTTTTGCTTGCTGAGATGTGTAGTGGCCAGCTGTAGGTGAAGTTTTCATTTCAGCTATCATAACTTTAAGCCCCAGAAATATTTTATTTTGTTTTCATGAATATTCTTTATATCTTTGCATATTGTCTCTGGATACTTTTAGTTTATTTCTCAATTTCCTTTAGCTTTTTGAGTATTTGAAAAGTCCTTGATTTAAAATCATTGTTTAGTCTATGCAATGCCTAGGATTTCAAAAATTTATTTTGTGTAATCAATCTTTATTTCTGAATGAGTCACATTTTGTTGTTTCATTTTATTTTTGGTAACTTTTTGCTGAAAACTGATCATTATGTTAATTGTAAATTTGACATTTTCCCCACATTGCAAATGGACATTACCCTTTCCAAACAATTTTGTTTACCCAGGACCCAAAGCTCATACTTTAACTTTAGGGGGATGAGTTCTTTCTCTTATTGTATATCTAGGGTTTCATGCTGTGTGCATTCCTTCTTTGTCTATGGAGGATATGTCAAATATTTA
This sequence comes from Ctenomys sociabilis, assembly GCA_004027165.1. Taxonomy (NCBI): domain Eukaryota; kingdom Metazoa; phylum Chordata; class Mammalia; order Rodentia; family Ctenomyidae; genus Ctenomys; species Ctenomys sociabilis. The sequence continues at coordinate 2,171 of PVKA01055315.1, forward strand.
TTTTCTGGTAGGTAAGAAGGTTGATGTTGAGTCTTTTACCAAAGCCTATAGATTATGATATAAAACTGATATTTAAGACAACCTTCTTATCTTAATTTCTGCCTATTATTGTGTCATATCTTCTTTCGTCTGGTCTGGCTATGACATATTGGGTATAGAGATATCTCTCTGCCACTGAGTTACTAACAATAGGATAATGTAGGAAACATATGCAAGTAGAATAGGCAGGCTACACATTAGAGACAATCTTTCCAAGTCTGTTCTATGTAAAAATATATATTGCATAAAACTACTAGAACTCTGTGAACATTGTTGTAATGGCTTGTGTCTAGATGTCCCCCAAAGACTCATGAAATCATACATGGAGCATTTTCAAAAGTGGTTGGATATGCAGTGTAAAAGATGAATTGATACTTGGTTCAATGCTAGACTCATGGGCATTAGGATAAAGGGTATAAATGTTACCTATCTGGAATAGACTGGATGAAATATGTGATAGAGATAGCTGTCATCCTCCCTTGATTGCACTTGTTTTCTGCTATCCACCATGAACTATTTCTCCTCTGCAATGTCTGATTACTATGACACACATTCCTGCAATTAGTCAGTTGCAGAGCGAAAGCTCTACAAATTGTGAGCTTAATAAACCCTTCCCCCTTTACCATTGAATGTTGAATATATTGTGACAGCAGTGAGGGAAACTTAACTTCAATGATTGTACTGGTGCCACAGGTCCAGTGTGACCTTCTGAGAAGCCAATTGTTACCTTACTCTCATTATATTCTGTATGCTAAACCTTTACTAGTCTTCCACTATATGACTTTAAAATGTCACCTAGAATTCTCAGATGCATTCCTGGACTCCACTAAATCCTTGAAAGCATTCACTCTAACCTTGAGGCTTTGAGAAGTCAGATACTCAGCTCTCTACATTTCACATTAAGACTTTGTCTTTGCAGTTATGTCCTCTTAAATGTCTGTGCACTGCTCATAGGTACTTCTTTGATTCACAAGGTCATAGTGGGGACTGGGATTAGTGGGATTTGTATTAGCTCCAGTTAACTGGTTTTAGTCCTTTCTCTCCAGAAATTTGATCTGTGACCCAGACTTCACTGGATTTTCAAGGTCATGGATGCATCTGTCTCCATACAATATAATGGGATTAGTTGGAGAGTAAATATTCAAGTTCTGAGAAAATTCCAAGCCTGCGTGGTGTTGCATGTGTCAGAAGGAAGCATCTTTATAGTACAATGAACTGCTATCTGTCTCATATAAGAATAAGAAGGGCAGGATAAAGCCACATCCTGAAATAATGAAAATTACTGTGTGTCATCCTTGTGCAGGGGTCATCTCTGTATCATTCCAATTTTAGTATATGTGCTGCCGAAGCGAGCACTTTGACAGGTGTAGACAAAGGAAGGGGTATAGAAAGGAAGAATCATGGTACGTGTGTATGGATAGTACAGTTGGGATAGATACGCCTTGTTTCTACATAATTCTATGAGAGGCAAGATTTCCACTAATGGTGGTAGGACAGGATATTATGTCGGCTTCTAGTACTATGGACAACCACTAGGAAAATAACAAGGTAGAAAGTATTAATTATTAAATCTTTGATATAATTCAGATAGAAAAAATAAGATACATAAACAGCTGCACTCTCTTACTGATAAGAGACATATGCTATAATAATGTCTATAAGCATAATATCATGTATGCACCTTGTATGATAGCAAAACATTATGAAAACAGTTTGTAATGTATTAATTTATCGAAGCCCTTGTGTTAAGGTGTCTTAAAACTGTCTCATTGATATTTGTACTTCAATAAAATAAAATAAAATAATAAAATAAAATAGAAGACCTTCTGGGCCTGGCCCACATTGCACAAAAAAAAAAAAAAAAAAAAAAGAAATTATTGTGTAGTAGAACATCTTGAACATAAATACAACGAATGAAAGGTAAGACAAAGGTACCAGTGTTAGTTCATATCTTAGCACGTTTTAAGGCATGTATAAATGAATTCATATAGCTTATTACTTTGAAATTACTATACCTTGAGCAGGAGTTATATTTACACAGTCTGAAATGAAACATCACAGATATTATATGATATTGCTGCTGTCATATGGTTTCTGAAGGTTTGAGTACACACACTCTCAAGAAGCATAATTGCCATACTGAAAACTTTCCTCTCTATCATAGAGCTATCTAGTAGAAACTTCACTAGGCAAATTTAAGCTCAGCAAATACTGTAATATCATCATGAGAGCTGTCTTAGGTGTGCAGTGCTCAATGCACAAGTATTTTCTTTCTAGGGAATTTTTGGAAAGATGCATAACAATGTCTGAGAGTACTGATAGGTTTCAATGAGTGTTGGGAAAGTTTGTTTTTAAAATCTGAGGCACCTGTGAGCCAGTCTTTCAGACACAGGAAACTTGATATGGGGACTGGGAATTGTAGTCTTTTTTTCAGGTATATGGTTCAGTTGCCTATTTGTGGGTTTTGTGATCTTATTTGTCAGAGGCACCATAGGACAGAGTAAAGGCTTTTAGATGCTTTTAATTATATCATCATCTAAAATGAGTTCTTTATATCAAGTATCTCTTTTAGGTCTCTCTATATCTCTCAATTTCTATCTATCTCCGTATCTGACTATTTCCATGCAAATATATATTTTAATGTGTATTTTATGAATGATCATTTATATAAATAAGGCATATAAATTTGTATTTGTGCATGCTCAAAGGCAATACTGTTAAAATTTTTTCTGTGTTTGTCTTCATCTTTTCTTTTCCAAAAATGATGTAAAACAATTTTGTCTCAAGAATTATTTTGCCACTCAAGTGGAAGTTATCATGTCAACTGCTTCCCTCTTATGAAGATAGTCAGGTTCATGAAGATATCCTGTTAACAGGAACTTAATTCCATCAAGATGTGAGGAGAGTTGGGAAACTACAAGAAGTTTAATGTGAAAATCAGTTTTATGTTGGTGGTGCATGAACATTTTGCATGTGGGGCACCTGTGCACAGGGGTAGCTAGAGTGCACTCCAAATCCAGCTGTCCCGATTGCCATCAAGACCACCATGACAGGGCTGCTGGTTATGTTTGAGCCAAGACTAGCCCTCAAGTGGGAACACTATGTCATCCAGTTGTCTCATACTACAAGTCTAGCTTCTAGTGTGAAAATTGTCTGAGTTGAGGATCACTGAGGGCTGTGAAAGTGAAACTGTATGATTTTTTGGTTAGAGGATGTGTATTCAATTTTTCTGATACTATATAAGCTTCATTGAACCTAGTGGTATTTAAAATATCTAAAAGTATAACTTCCATGTTAGTGTTTGCACTTAATTTTCTACTTAATGAGATACACTGTAAAATGTGCCTGCTCTGGTTATGCTTTTTTCCCCTGAACAAGTCAACCCATTGTTCCCAATTTTACATTTGCTGTACTACATTAAAATGAAAATTCAGGAAAACTTTACTTGCAAGAAGCATGAATACTATTAACCATAAGTAACCTTCATTTGTGTATATTTGATCACAGATTCAGGGTAAGCTGTTTAACCTGTGTGAAGAAACAAGGCAACAGATCAATGTTATATGGCTATGAATGTGTGGAGATGTGGATGATGCCCCCAATCCTTGCTTTTGAACCTTCATCACCCAGAATATATGGCACGCTATATTTGTTTGTTGATTAATTAAAAAAAAGCTATTTTAATCCTTCTGCAAATTCTTGAGTGGCTCAAAGGAAGCTACAACCTGGGGAGGCTACAAATGTTTTAGGGAAGAGGATCAGTAACTGTTTTCAAGCAGAACTGAAGCTCTTGAGTGAGTGGCCTACTCAACGAAGCCTAATCTGAAGTGAACTGTTTACATAGACGTGAGAGCTTCACTTGCACAAGTGTGTGATGGAGCTCAGTGCTCTGAGGAGAGATCCTGCCTGCTTACTCTCTAAGGTTGTGTTCTGGAGCCAGTGATATGGCTTCACAAAATTCTTCTCAGGCAAAGTGGAAGTCACAGAGATCTAGTTGAAAACTTTCCTGGTAGTTCCTTGGAAAAGTACTGCTACAAGTGGTATGAAGTCTTGGAGCACTGTATGAAGAATAGATGGAAGTCTCTAGCCCAGGTGAAGCTCATTTTGAGGGGCAAGAATTAGGTCTTTTAAAGCAGGTGTTAACAACACATGGTCTGAAGGCTGCATATGGCTCTGTAAAGCAGCCAGATAAGATCATAGGTTTTTATTTTTATTTTGTGTTTGTACTTATATTTTTCTTGACTAGATTGAACAGTTCTCAGCACACACTGTGTAAATGAAGAGGAACATTGTAGGTGAGGGGATAATGTAGTGCTAACTGTACCACTGAACCCACCATGCACTGTACATTTATAAACAACTATTTGTAAGGATTAAGCACACTCAGTGTAAAATTATATGAAATATTCTGACATGCATGTTGAATACTCACCAAGTATAAGAACCTCTTTCACTGAACCAGTTAAGGAAGTTTTATTTTCACAAAACAGGTCAAACTTTATGTTTCTATGGGCATAATCAGGGAAGTTACAACAAAAAAGAACAGAAATATTTGATATTCCTTTACATTAACTCTATACATGTTTACATTTTTAAAATCATTTGTTTATTTAATACAGGGTTTGCTACACATCTTGGACTCATAGTCATCCTCCTGTCTCAGCCTCCCCAGTGCTGGAATTATAGGCTTGCACCACCATGGTTTTTGTGGCTGGCATGGAGTGCAGAGGTTTTCAGGGCCAGCAAGACATGTGGCACCTGGGTTCAAACCTGGACCTTATGCTTGTCATGCAGGTGCCTAGATGATGGAGCCATCTCACCAGCCTTTCTATGTATTTTTTTTTTTTTTTGGCGTCTATGTATTTTAAGTTAGACCAAGTATCATATCTTTTTTACTGTAAAACAAAATGTAAAGAAAAAGTTTGAACTCATCAGCTCTAAATAGTCCAAAGTGTCAATCATCTTTAGAAAACTTGATTTTAGAAGTCAGACTTGGCATGGAAACAAACAAGCATCCCCTCAACTTTCTAGCTTCCAACGTTTCTGGTTGACCTCATTAGATCAAATGTGTGCACTGTGCCTGGGCTTCTTTTTCTCCTCAGTGTATAGGGGATGGAAAAATTAAAATGAGTTCCTGCTTCACATAAGATTTTGTAAGGGGGATTTTATAAGTAAGTATTTCAATGCCTTAGAGGTATTTCAGTACCTTGATTTCCATATTGCTTTGTATCACGTTGCTCACTTTCCTCCAACTGCATACAATTCTCTTAGGAATAATGCTTGTATTTTTGTCTCTTTCTTCTGAAGATAAGCACATAAAATAACTTTCTTAGATTAATGTGTATTTTCATTTTTAACTTACTACATGTGTTTCCAATTGATATACATAATGATTGGATACATGTTTATTCACTTGCTAGGTGTACCAAGTCCTTCTTATTCTGGTAAACCTTGGCCAGTCTATGAAGATAAAATGTTTTCTTTACATTTTAATAGTTTTTTGGGAGACTTAGTAGATGCAAATATTAACCTCATTAGAGCTAGGCCTCCTATATACAATGCCTTGTATTTATAAACCATATTACATGGATATACCTTGGCTAAGATTCTAAGTTTTTAATAATTGAAACTGTTTTTAATTTTGATAATTTGTGAAAAATATTGAAGCAAAAATTTTTATGAAGTTCAGGGTATGCTGTTTGTGGCTGTGTGTGTGTGTGTGTGTGTGCGTGCGCGCGTACACTGGTACATGCATTTTGGGTATTATTTATCGGATATTCTCCCAATGATGCCATTATTGGACTGTTATTTTCCATTGTCAGAAATGGAGCACTGGAGGATCATTTCGTGGGTGTGGGAGGTTTCACATTTGTAGGTTCAGTGGTTGCTCTTTCTTTTTTTGGCAGAACCAGGAATTGAACTCAGGCCCTTGCACTTGCCAAGGAAGAGCTTATTCCACTGAGCCATCTCCCTGGCCCCTAAATTGCCCTTTAAAAGTTAAAGTATCAGACATCATTCTAGAAGTGTTGAATGAACAGACAAACCAACCAACTAGTAAAACTATGTAGAACTGTTGGACTAAGTACAAAGCATAAAGATTAGACAAAGTTATTTATGCCGACATCTGCATTAAACACTAGTATTATAAATGCTCCTTTACAAATCTAGGATAATCAGAGTAAGGATAAAAGCAAAACATAAATATTATGTGTAATATTTAAAAGGTAAATAACAGATAAAAATAGAACTGTATAGTGTTCAAAACAAAACCACTACATCTGAATAAATAACAGAACATACTGATTTTAGGAAAGTGACATTGAGAATAACATGTATAGTCATTCCATAAAGATTACCAGTATAATTCATCAGGGAAGCATAATAATTTTAAATGACTTTATTGAATATAACTGAGTGTATTGCATATATTTAAGTTGTACTGCATCATGTTTTGAGACAGATCAACATTAGGAATGATTACTGCAATCTATCTTTGATTTTGTGCTTTAATTTATATATACTTTAGGATTCTTATATAGGAGAAACGGTGTGATACTTAAGCTGGTGAGAATAATTTATTTTACTTATTATTATGGCCTCAAAGTGCACCCATTTTTCTCCAATGACTCATATTTATCCTTCTTTATCAAAAAGTAGAACTCATTGTATTCAAATACATTTCCTTTATCCATCTCTCGATGGAAATTTGTGTTGCTTACAAGATTTTGCTGTTGTGAATTGTGCTATTGTAAACATGAATACATGTGTATTACTGTCATAACATGTCTTTAATATTTTCAGGAAAAGACCTAGAAGGGAAAGTGCTGGGTTGAATGGAATTCCACTCAACTTTTGATGAATCATTAGTGATTTCCATAGTCTCTCACACAGATCATGAAACTTATGTAATGAGCATATTAAACATTTCCAACAGTGCTGTGTTTAGCATGCAATTTACTTTTTATTCTAACATGTCCTATTTAACAACATAACTGAAACAATTTTGCAACATTAAAAAAAAAAAAAAACTGAACGGTCAGTATCACCATAGCACTTCTTATAAATTTTTTCTTCCTTTGTTTTTTCTCTTATGTATTTGGTATGGGGTCTCACTATGCAGCTTAGACTAATAATTATTCTCCTGTTTTCAGTTGCACTAGTGTTGGGATTAGAGGAGCTTGCCACCGTGCTGGGACTCATTTGCCATCACAGTGCAGCCCTGGGTGCAGGGCCTGCTTGGCATGGGGAACCAAGGATGGAACCAGTACTACTTGTTACCTAGTTTTATTTTTAAAATCAGCACACTTTTTATTTCTCAAGTTGTAAATCTTAAAAAAAGCAATGTAAAGAGAAAACAAAAGCATCTAACTTTCATCACTTGTTGATAATTAGCTTTCATATCTCGAGGTATGGCCTAACACATTTTATCTGACTTTTGCATTTATAAATTGATAAAGAGAATATTACAAAGATCACAGCACTTAAAAAAAACTGACCTGAAATGAAACTAAAATATGTGTTCCACTGCAATTAGAGAAGCCATATTTAGAGAAGTCTTTAAAAGAACTTTTCATACTTGACACCAGTCTAAATATTGTACCTGGAGGCCAGGAAGATGGCTCAGTGGAATAAGTGCTTTCCTCGCAAGTGCAAGGGCCTGACTTCAATCACAGGGCCTGCCAAAGAAAGAAAGAAAGAAGAAAAGAAAGAAAGAAGGAAAGAAAGATTGTAGATACTTGAACATAGCAAAATAATCTAATATACTCCAATATAAACTAGTAGTGGTTTATCAGAAGAACTGGCAATTGTCAGAAGTTTTTGACTTAACCTTTTGTAGCTCAACATTTTAATATGTCATTCTGTTTTGTGGTTATACTTTTCTGTTGAATGGTTAAAGGCCAAGTTAAAGCAAGAATAATATAATTAAAAATGTACATTTTGTATCTGATAAGATCAATCAAATCCCCTCAGGGTTTATGCTGGAACCATGCATAACTCCTGGTAATATTTTTGTCATTGTTAGCCATCTGGATGAGTCACAGCCATTGCCTGACCAACTTGCTCTCTGTGGAAGTCTGAGAGAAATTTTTCTCTCTAGGTGACTCTCCTTAGG
>PVKA01055316.1:0-10374 GCA_004027165.1 Ctenomys sociabilis
TCCTTGCCCTCTCCTCATTGTCCAATCCTCGAGTTCTCACTTTCCTTTTAATTGTGTTACACATTTCTATTTGCAATTCTTCTTTTGAGTTATACTAGGGAGACTATATATTTGTATATGTGGGTCTGGTTTATCTTGCTTATAAGTATGTCTTCAAATGGCATCCACTTAAATATGAAGGCTTCGAGTTTATCATTCTTTACAGCTGAGTAATACTCCATTGTATAACAATACCATATCTTTTTCAACCATTCCTCATGTGATGGGCGTCTTGGGGTTTCCAAGATTTTGCTATCACAAATTGTGCTGCTGTAAGCATAGGTACACATATATCCCTATGATAAGATATTTTCAGTACCTCCAGGAAAATTCCCAGTAGGGGTATAGCTGGCTTAAATGGAATTTCCAGTCCCACTTTCTTAAGGAGTCTCCACACTGATTTCTATAGTGGTTGCACCAGTCTACATTCCCACCAGCAGTGGAGAAGGGTTCCCTTTTCCCAACAACCTCTCTAACATTTGTTGTTGGTTGATTTGTTTTGACAGCCATTCTTTCTTGGGTAAGATGGTATCTAAGTGCTGTTTTAATTTGCATTTCACAGATGATTAGTGATATGGAGCATTTTTTCATATATTTATTACCTTCTTTAATTTCGTCCTCTGAGAAATGTGTGTTCATCTTGGATGCCCATTTCTGAATTGGGTCTTTAAATTTAGAGGCCCTGTATTTTTTAGTTCTTTATAAATTCTAGAGGGCAGACCCTTGTCTGAGTTCTTATGAGTTAAGATTTTTTCAAAATTTGTGGGTTGTTTTTTCACTTTGTTGGTAATTTCTTTTGATATGCAAAAACTTCTCAATAACAGGTGGTCCCAATTATTCTTTCAAGTGTTTCCCATGCAGTTACATGTTTGTTCATGAACTCTTTGCCTACCCCTATGTCTTCAAGAGTTGCTCCTACTTTCTCTTCCAGGAGATTGAGTGTCTCTGTTTTAATGTCAAGATCATTGACCCATTTTGACTTTAGCTTAGTGCTTGGTGATAGATCTGGGTCAAGATTTTAGTTTTCAACATGTGGAGAGCCAGTTTTTCCAGCACCATTTGTTAAAGAGTCTGTCATTCTTCCAGTAAGCATGTTTAGCCCCTTTCTCAAAGATCAAATGGTTCAGTGTGTTCGTAGGGGCTTCTGTCTGCATCTTCTAGTCTATTCCATTGGTCCTCGGGTCTATTTTCTTGCCAATACCATGGTGATTTTATCACAGTAGCTTTGTAGTATAATTTCAAGTCAGGAATTGTAATGCCTCCTGACTTGTGTTTGTTGGCCAGGATTGCCTTTGCTATTCTAGTTCTTTCTGGTTCCAAATAAATTGTAAGAATGGTTTCTCTAGGTCTGGGAGGTATTTTGTTGGTAGTTTGATAGGGATTGCATTGAATCTGTATAACAATTTTGGGAGTATGGCCATCTTCACGATGTTGGATCTTCCTGTCCAGGAGCAGAGTATATCTTTCCATTTTCTGAAATCCTCTATGATCTCTTTTCAGAGTATTGTAATTTTCCGTGAAAAGATCTTTTAACTTCTTTAGTTAGATGAATTCCAACATACTTCATTTTCCACAGTGCTATTGTAAAGGTATTATCTCTATAGTTTCCCTCTCTATGTGTTTGTTATTTGTGTAGAGAAATGCTGTTGACTTTTGAGTACTGACTTTATATCCTGCTATGCTGCTGAATTTGTGTATCAATTCTAGTAGCATCTTGGTGAAGTTTTTTGGGTCTTCCAAGTAGAGTATCATGTCATCTGCAAATAATAATAATTTCACTTCTTTGTTACCTACTCTTATTTCTTTTATTTCTCTCTCTTTTTTTATGGCTGTAGCTAATGATCCCAAAACTATATTGAATAGGAGGGATGATAGAGGACATCCTTGTCCTGTACCAGATCTAAGAATAAAAGATTTCAGTTTTTCCCCATTTAGAATTATATTAGCCATTGGGTTGTCATAGATGGCTTTAATCAAGTTGAAGTAGAGGCCTTCTATTCCAATTTTCTGAAAGATTTTGAACATGAATGACTGTTGGACTTTGTCAAAAGCCTTTTCTGCATCAATTGAGAGGATCATACGGTTTTTAGTTTTCGCTCTATTGATATAGTGTATCACATTTACGGATTTGCAAATATTGAACCATCCTTGATGATTTGCATGGTGTATGATCTTCTTGATGATTTGCTTGTATTCTGTTTGCTAGGATTTTATTGAGGAGCTTTGCATCTATGTTCATGAGGGAGATTGACCTGTCGTTCTCTTTTTTAGTTGTGTCTTTCCCTGGTTTTGGTATCAGTGTAATACTTGTCTCCAGGTATGATCCTGGGAGAACTGTTTCCTTTTCAATTTCATTGAAGAGTTTGTGGAGTGTAGGAATTATATCTTCTGTAAATTTCTTATGGAATTCAACTGTAAATCCTTTGGGACCTGGACTTTTCTTTGTCGGCACGCTTTTTATTACATTTCGTATTTCATAGGCTGTTACTGGTTTATTGAGAGTTGTTCTATCTTCTTGATTCAGTTGTGGTAATTTGTACTTTTCTGGGAATCTGTCCGTTTCATCTGTGTCTTCTATTTTGTGAGCATAAAGATTCTTAAAGTTGCTATTGATAATCTTCTGAATTTCCACTGGGTCTGTGGTGATTACACCCTTTTCATTCCTTATTGCTTGTATTTGAATTTTTCTTTCCTCTTTTTGATGAGGTTAGTTAGTGGCTTATCAATTTTATTTAGTTTTTCAAAGAACCAGCTTTTTGCTTCCTTGATTCTTTGAACTGTTTTCTTTGTCTGAATTGAATTAATTTCTGCTCTACTCTTTATGATTTCTTCCCATCTTTGGGCTCTGAGTTTGGTTTGCTGTTCCTTTTCTAGATGTTGGAGGTGTCTCTTCAGTGTGTTTATTTGTTCACATTCTGTTTTCCTAATGTGCAAGTTCATAGCTACAAGCTTCCCTCAGAGAACTGTTTTGGGCATCCCATAAATTCTGATAAGTTGTGGTTGAATTCTCATTGAATTGTAGATATTGTTGAATTTCTTATTTAATTTCGTCTGTTACCCATTGATTGCTGAGGAGGGTGTTGTCCAATTTCCATGTATTTAGGGGCTTTTGCTGGTTTCTTTTGTCGTTTTTTTCCAGTTTTGTTGCACTGTGGTCAGATAATACGCATGGGATAATTTCTGTTTTCTTGCATATACTTAAGCATGACCTATGGACCAGTATGTGGTCTATTTTAGAGAATGACCCATGTGCAGCTGAAAAAAAAATGTGTATTCAGCTGTGGTTGGGTGGAACACTCTGTCTACGTACACCAAGGCCATTTGTTCCAGGTTCTGGTTCAGTTCTACTACTACTTTGGTAAATTTTTGTCTGGTGACCTATGTTTTTGAGATAAGTGGGTGTTAAGGTCTCCTGTTAAGATTGTACTCTTGGATATTAGTTTGGTTTTTTTTTTTTTTGTCTTTTTTGACACAGGGTCTCACTATGCAGTTCAGGCTGGCCTTAAGCTCACTTTGTAGCTCAGGCTGGTCTCGAACTCACAACAATCCTGCCTCAGCCTCCCAAGTGCTGGGATTACAGGCATATGTCACCACGCCCGGCTTGGATATTAGCTTTTTCATGTCCACTAAGATTTGTTTTACATAGTTCGGTGCTCCCGTGTTTGTGCATACATATTTATGAGTGTTACCTCTTCCTGTTGAATTCTTCTCCTAACCAGTATATAGTGGCCTTTATTTCGTTTGATCCTTCTTGGTTTGAAGTTGAGACTGTCTGAGAACAAGATTGCTACCCCTGCTTTTTTCTGCAGTGCTGGGGCATGCAGTATTGTTTTCCATCCTTTGACTTTAAGCCTGTGAATGTCCTTTTGAGTTAAGTGTGTTTCTTGTATACAGCATATTGTTGGGTTTTGTTTCCTAATCCACTGTGTCAGTATTTCTCTTAATTGGGAATTGAGTCCATTTACATTGATGATTATTATTGAAATGTGTTGACATATGATTGACATGTTATTTACCTGCTGTTTACTCCTTTTTGTCCTATGTTTAATTTTTTGCCCTATTTAGTGGGTTCCTTCTGTTCTCATTCGTGGAGTTCTGGTCATTGTGGTCCCTCTGTAGAACATCTTTCAGAAGCCTGTGTAGGGATGGTTTTGTCATCATGAAATTCTTTAGTTGTTCTTTGTCATGAAAGTATTTCTCTTCTCCATCAAACTTGAAAGAGAGTTTTGCAGGGTATAGTATTCTGGGTTGGAATTTGTTTTCATAGAGGACTTTAAGTACTGTGCTCCATGTTCTCCTTACCTTCATGGATTGTGAAGAGAAGTTGGCTGTAATTCTGATGGGTTTTCCTTTGAATGTGATCTGGTTCTTTTCTCTAGAAGCTTTCAGTATAGTATTCTTGTATTGAATTTCTGGTATCTTGACTATTATATGTCTCGATGTGTTTTTAGTTGGGTTGAAGTTATTTGGCATTCTGTATGCTTCAGTTATCTGAATATTAGATTGTTTCCTCATATTTGGGAAGTTTTCTGCTGTTACTTCTGCCCATATTCTTTTTACATCAGTTGTGTTGACTCCTTCTTTCTCATTGGTGCCTCTTAGTCTCACATTGTTCATCATGGCATCATCTTGCTTGTGATAGATTATTTTTTCCTGCATCCTAGTTGTTTTTAAGAGATCTTTTCTCACCTTTTCACTAGTTACACCAGCATCTTCAAGATAAGACTCTGTCTTCGCTTTCACTCGAACGGTTTTGTTGACTCATGATTGAGATTTTAAGTTCTATATCTCCTCCAACTCTGCTTCATTCGATCTATTTCTTTACTGTATTGCTCATTCAAGTAATCCATCATATTTCTAATCTCCTCTAATTTTTTGTCAGTATCTTCATTAGAGGTAGCTATTAATTCTTTTAATGCAGTTTTTTCCCAAATTGGGTCTCCTCCATATATTTCCTGAATTGATTCTCTATTTCAGATGCTATGATTTCAAAGATTTCTTTTTTTATTTCAGAAATTATTTCTGCTTTGAGTTCCTCTTTACCTTTTTGCTGTTGCTTCTTTGCCTGAGACGCTGTTAATTCATATGTTTCAGCTGGAATAGTGTTCTCTGCGCTTGTTCTAGGTGGGTTGGGTTTCCCCCATATGTTTCTGGATTTGATTCATTACTTCTGAGGCTGTGTATTCAAAAATTTCTTTTTCTTTCAGGCATTAATTTTGGTCTGAATTCCTCTATACCTTTCTGCTGTTGTTTCCTTGCTTCCGACTCTGTTAATTCATTCATGTTAGGTATTTTAGTGTCCTCTGCACTTAGCATTGGTGGGCTCGAGGCCTGAGATTGCATTTGGCTTCTTGTTTTTATCATGACTTATATAATCTGTCCTCTGACTTTCGGTGTAGAGTTTTGGTGCAGTTCTAACCTTAGCACCTTATGAAATTCAGGTATTGTTATACCAGGTTCTAGTTCATGTAGTTGTGCCTGGCTTGGGTCTGGTTGCTGTGCTCACCTCCTTCCTGTTGCTGTCCTTGGAGGTGAGCCTGTTGTGCCCTTTTGATAAGATGTTCTGCTTCTGAATTAGTTGCATGGTTTTAACCCTAGTCTCAGTGCAAGGACTTCAGCTCAGAGTTTCTCCCCAGGTCTGTATGCCAGGCCTGGGCTGGGGGGCCTGTGGATGGGCAGGAGAGCACAGAAGCTCTCTCACACACTCACTGGGCCTGGGCTTTGGTGGGTCTGCAGGGCTCCCAAAAGGGTGGTGGATGTTCTCACTCACAGGGCGGGCTGTGCTGCGTCTGGGGCCGCAGGGCAGGACTGGAGAACGCTGGGAAAGGGCTCTAGCGTGGCAGCCTGCAGTTCTCACTCACTGGGCGAGCTGTGTTGGGTCTGGGGCCACGAGGCAGAACCGGAGAATGCTGGGAAAGCCCCCTTTACTTTAGCAAAGCATCTATTTCTGAACTTTTGTCATGTATCTTTAATTTTGCTCTTTATATCTTGCATTTCCTATATAGGAGAAACCATATAATATTTAACGTTTTGTGCCTGATTTTTTTCACATTATTAGGGCTCAAGGTGCATCCATTTTCCCCCAAAAGACTCAGATTCATCCTTCCTTATGGCAGCATAGTGCCCCATGGTGTGTATATGCCACACTTGGCTTATCCATCCATCTGGTGATGGACCTATGGTCCCCCTCCAAGATTTAGCTGTTATGTGCTGGTATAACAGGAGTGTGTACCTGTGATGTGATGTATGTCCTCTTCCTGGAAGATACCTGGAAGAAGAATAGCTGGGTCAAATGGAATTTCTCGTTTTAAGTTTTTGAGAAATTTCCACACTGATTTCCAAAGTTGGTTGTACTAGTTTACATTCCTGCCAAGAATATTAAAAGGGTTCCTTTTTCTCTGTAGCCTCACCAGTATTTGTTGCTATTTGGTTTCTTGGTTATAGCCTCATCTCCCCTTTTTTTTGAGTAAGATAGAATCTCTGTATTGTTTTATTTGCATTTTTTTAGTGGCCAGCAGTGTTGGAAGTTTTTTCATGTGTTTATTGACACATGGTCTGTACCTCTTCTTCTGAGAAATGTCTTATTTCAGACGAGATCGAGCGCGTTCAGGGTGGTATGGCCGTAGACGAAATGTCTTATTTCAGCCCACTTTTTGATTGGGTATTTTATTTTCAGATGGCCTAGTATGTTAGAGTTCTTTATATATTCTAGGTAGTTTTAGATTAGTTGCCTGTCCAAGGAATAGCTAGCAAAATGTTTCCCCATTTATAGATTGTTTTGTATTCTGTTGGTTATTGTGTTCTTTTACATAAACTTTTTAATTTAATATAATCCCATTTGCTGATGTGTGATAAAATTTCTTGTGTAATTGGGATTTTGTTCAGAAAGTGTTTACCTATACCTGTGTCTTCAAAAGTTTTTTTTTTTTTTATTCTATTCTGTCTTTCAACAAATTGCTTATATTTTAACATTTAGATCTTTGACTCTTAATTTTTTTTTTCAGTACTGGGTATTGAACTCAGGACCTTTGCTTGCCAGGCAGGCACATATGCCACTGAGCTATCTCTCTGGCCTCTTTGACCCATTTTGATTTTAGCTTGGCACCTGGTACGAGATACGGATCTAGATTCAGTCTTCTGCCTGTGGCTAGCTAGTTTTCCCAGCATCATGTATTAAAAGAGGCTGTCTTTCCTCTAGTGTACATTTTGGGGCCCTTTGTCCAAGATCAGATGGCTTGCTATGCCTGGACTTGTTTCTGCTTCTTCTGTTCTGTCCTTTGATCCTCAGGTCTGTCTTGTGTCAGTGCCATTCATTCTTCTGTTAAGAATATTGTAGTACTATACATTAAGCAGGCATAGTTCATGAAGTTGTCAAAATGAAACTTTAGGTTTTTTCTTTGTTTTTTTGGTGGAACCAGGGATTGAACTCAGTCTCTTGCGTTTGCCAGAGAAGCACTTATTCCACTAAGCCATCTTTCCAGCCCCTGAAACTTTAGTTTTTATCTTAACATCTTCTTACAATTTATTGGGTGGTCGGAGGAAAGGAAGGAAATCTTTTACCCATGAAAACTCCCTTTAGGGGGCCGGGGAGATAACTCAGTAGAATAAGTGCTTGCCTGGCAAGCACAAGGGCCTGAGTTCAATCCCCAGTTCCACCAAAAAAAAAAGAGAGAAAAGAAAACTCTTCAGTTTGTGTCTTTCTGGTTACTCTCAGGTAATTTTTTTTCAACTGCATTATAGTAACTTCTTTTTTAGATGATGGTCTCACTATTTCACCCAGGCTTTTCTTAAAGTCCCAGATTTAGTCCTTCACCTCAGCCTCCTGTAGGCTTTAACCACCATGCCTGGCTTTATAGCTACTTCTAGTCATCTGGATTTAGTAATTTAGGATAGCTAGTCCTGTGTAAATCAAAACTCTAAATGCATTTTAGCATTAAGGGCTGGGGATATGACTTAGTGGCACAAGTGCCTGCCTGGCAAGCGCAAGATTCTTTTTTTTTTTTTTTTTGTCTTTTTTGAGACAGGGTCTCACTGTGTAGTTCAGGCTGGCCTTAAGCTCACTTTGTAGCTCAGGCTGGTCTCGAACTCACAACAATCCTCCTGCCTCAGCCTCCCTAGTGCTGGGATTATAGGCATGCGCCACCACGCCCGGCTCAAGCGCAAGATTCTGAATTTAATTCCTGATACCAAAAAATCCCCATGGAACTTAGTATTGTCTCTTCTCTACTCCAGAATGTAGGAAGAGGGTAGATGTTGGTTGCTTTACTCTTCCCATGGTGCAGCCTTCTAGCTGTGAAAGTCATTTCTCTGGGTCAGATGTAGTAGGAGTTGGTAGGCCAGAGTTTATTGTTGTGTGATGTTGAAGCCCTTTGGACGGAAGATGTGTGAAGGTGATTCTTTCACTAGGTGATTGTCCTTGACCTTTCTGAAGGTCTCATTCTCAGAGATATTTCTTCTGGCCATGCGAACTGTTATGGCCATTGTTTTGTTCCTTTTAACAAGTTTAGGAGAGGAAAGAACCCAAATGCCTTCTGCTCAGAATGATTTTTGGACCTCTTCATAAGCATTCTACTGCCACATCTGTTTATGCTAGGACAGAACTGTGTTTTCCTCCTAAACTTCTAAAACTCTTGACCATGAGAAAAGACAGATCAACAAGAGAGAAGCTTCCTGATTTAGTACATAGAAGTTTTTTGTGACACAAGAGTCTTCAAAAGGAAAGGACGGGGGTTGGGGAGATAGCTCAGTAGAATAAGCGCTTGCCGAGGGCCTAAGTTCAATCCCCAGTTCTGCAAAAAAAAAGGAAAGGACAACCTAGAGAAACAGTTAAACCTTAGTGCTTTTCATAGTAGGCTTAATGAAGGATGGAGAGTCAGGAAGAGGGAGGAAGGTGTAGGGAGGGAAAACAAAACCTGGCCTATTCACTGGATTCCTCCAGGGACCTTTCATCTTCAGGGATGAAGGTGGGGCTCTTGGTGAGGGAGTAAGACCTGCTTTGGGGAAAGCTCGGAACAGCTTTCTTGAGATTTCCTACCTGCCTTGGGAGATTGCACAAATAAGTGCCAAAGCTTAGGGAAGTTCATCTTGAACTCCATTGCTAGTGACTTGTTAGGCTCTGTCTGCTTCTGCCCTTTCTGGGTGAAATTCCAGTGTACTTCTGCACTGGCATCAGTGGGAGCATAGCCCGTTCCTCACACAGCCTGGCTTCCTTTGTGTGCTGCTGCTGTGGTTCTACTTTTGCTCCCAGCCGTTGCATTTTTTTCAGGTCCAGCATGTCTCCTACTTGGCGGAACACATGTGATTCCCTTTGAAGTCCGCTGTGTTTGGTTTTGAGCTGAAGGAGGTGTTGCTAGTGCCCTCATCCATCACATCTCATCTGGAGAGACAGAGTACAAGAGGATTCAGAGTACAAGTAGTGTTCTCTAAAGAAATCCTAAAAAAAATAAAATAAAGAAATCCTGTCTTCTCAGCAAGACAGAATGAAGCCAGGCAAGTGCCCCAGTCTAGAATTGTGTAAGAGCTTTATAGTCCTCTTCTCTGTAAATTCTGCAAGTAATTGCTTGTGTCTCACCTATATATATTTATAGATATATGTTGGTGAATCTTATTTTTGTCATGCGTATCACCTCATTCACATTTTTGCTTAAAAAAATGCTATCTTTCAGCATGTGTTCATATGTATCAGAAAGGGCCATTTCATTATTAGGATTGTCCTAAGTACAGATGAACTGATTGGCAGTTTTGTTTTCTCTGTGGGTAATAGTTGGAGAAAGTGAAACATGTTCTTGTTTCTATTTGGATTATTGTGACTATCACAGCAACCCAAGGTGTGTGTTGCTTTCATTTCTGCACGCCGGTTTCTGTGCAGCCGCCAGTGTGGTTGCACTGTCTGACCAGAAGGCCGAGCACCAGGTGAGCCATCTGCTGTCATGACGTGTGCACCCTCCTCCTAGGGAGAGACGCTGACTGCTCTTGTCAGGACACTTCTGCTATCTTAGTTCAGGTTTTGTATTCTCTGTAGTTCTGATGTTTTGTTGTTTTTGTTTATATAGCTACTTTCCCACTGGATAAATACAGTATTTTCCTTTAGTTTATTAGCCATACATTCTCTTATTTAAAGACTTAGTTTGAGGCCCACCCTCCCTGTTCTCCAGCTGCATGTCCTGGTTTGTTTGGGATTTGGACTTGTAGTCGGGAAGAAGGGTGATGCATCACAATGGGTGGCTGGGGCTCAGGTCCTTGGAAGCAGAGCCGGCTGGGGTGCTGCATTTACCCCTTCCCCCTGCAGTTAAAAGCTTTTGCCCCAGGTGCCAGCCAGTTCCCCTTGGCTTTTTT
>PVKA01055317.1:0-10372 GCA_004027165.1 Ctenomys sociabilis
AAGAGTGAAGTGCCAAAAGGTAGAAGTAAAGCACACAGTTTTGTATGGAATTGAAGTTGTCAATTTAAAATAACAACGATAAGTGTGAAGCACATTATGTAAACCCCACAGTAACAAAAGAAGAAACACCTATAAAATATGTATGAGAAAAATAGAAGTGAGTCAAACTATATCAATTAAAAGAACACAAAGATAGCAAGAGAGTACAAAAAAGTCAAGTACTATACGACAAAAAACAAACTGAAAATAAATCCTTCCCCATCAATAATTACTTAAAACATAAATTAATTTCTCCTCCTTAAACGAAGAAGAACTCTTGGATCAAGAAAACCAAAAGGAAAATAGAAATTATAGAGAAACTGAAGACAATCCAGAGAAAAGAAACTATCTGGCAAGATAACTCTGACTTCCGTCGAGTTTGGCTTGTCTCTACAAATACAACTTAAGTGTGGAGAGTGTCAGAAGCCACATGGATAAACACAATGAATGGGGACAGCTAAGAAGGGCTAGTCCCAAGAAAAGGCCACAGGTATTATAATTTTATGTAATTTTACTTTGACTGTGGCACCCATGTTGCAGGCTGGAGTTAGAGGAGAATTTAATTGTAGCACCAATCATATTTGAGAGTGATTGATTTATTAGGAGGCATTTTGAGAAGAATTTAATTGTTTCAGACCATGAAACTCTGAGAATCAGAAGTCAAAGAGGAACTACATTTTAGGTATTCTGGATTTATCCTATCACAGTGAGTGGTTCGGAATTTTCCATAAGAGACAGTTGTGGAGATGATTAAGCTAGTCATTGACCCTCTCAGAAGTTTAAGCAGAAGTTATCTCAGACTAGAAATGATACAGTGTTCCCTCTCAATGTGCTGAGAAGCCAGGCAGGTCATGAGTGGTTTTCTGAGGACAGGATCTAGAAAGTGTTGGCATTGAGTCCAGAAGGTTTCTTTACAGGTTCTCTTGATAGACGTCACATTAAGGTGAAAATGAATAATCATTGGAGTTAATCAGTTGGCTTTCTGTATTAATTTAAGAGACTGTCCAAGACAACAGTCATGGTAGACCTTCAGTGGCTGGTGACACTGTGACAGCTCTGAAGGTGGGGTAAAACTGCAGCTGAGTACACTAATCTAACTTAGAACTCCAAGTCAATAATTGTCAGCCTTAGAGAAAAACCACTTTTCTCATTAATAAAAGATTTATTACTTCAGATGACTTTGTCCTATTTTCATAAGGCTTTGGTCACTTTCATGCCCTTGGACACTTTCTTGCCCTTTTACCTTAATAGTCCCTGCATTGCTCTTCACACTCCTTGACATGATATACCCAATAAGTAGATGCCAGGTTGCAAACTTTGGGGTCTTATCCACAATAGATCTGACTTTCTCAGCTCCCTGTATATCATATTATTATTGTCTATTTTTTTTACCCTTCACTTTACACTCCCCTAGAAGATTGGGACACTGGCCAGTTCCCAATATTCCTTTACTGCATTCTTCCAACATAGAGCTCGGTGGTCTGTTTGCTTTCCCAATATGCCAATGTTATCAGTGATACACTTCAGGTTTAATGTTTGCCATACCCAGACTACACAGAAACAGTTGCTTTCTAAAACAAGGGAAGCACCTCACAAGTTGATAGGCCAAAAACTAGGTGTTGAGAATAATGTCTTTTCATACACATAAGCGCATAAATATCAACAGACACGGGAATGAATACTGGGATAATGCAAACTTCATGCCACTGATTAACCACCATCAGCAAGAAGGCAGGAAAGGCTTCAGCATTCACACAGCAACAAGAAAGTGTAAAGAAAAAATACCTAATTGTAACTCACTGTCCTTCTACTTGATTCCAGTACATCAGGTCCAGTTGAAAATTCATTCACTCAGATGTATTGAGGAACTTTTGTAACTCATTTTGCTTACTGTTTTGAGGAACTCAGTTCTATATTTTAAATTTCGATTTTAATTTTAATTTTAATTTTCTTACTCCTGTTTTTGTTACATTTATATAACTCTATTAATTTTCTCTTATACTTTAATTATATTGTGTGTACCAGTTTTCTTGCCACTTTCTTATCTTTCTTTTTCAAATTTTACTTGTTTCATTTTCTTTTCCCTCACTCCTTCCAATGTATTATCATTACTTTTAAATTTTATTAATTTTCAACTAGTTGAATTTATGCTACTTCTGGTAAAGTGTTTCATATTGTAAAGGTAGATTAAGAGTTGCACTTAGTAGACATGTATTATATGTCAATATGGAGTTTCTTTTTTTTCTATATTACTGCAGTTCTCTTTTCCCACTTGTAGCTATTGTTGGGTCTTATGTTATGGCGATACCTGATTTGTCCTTGTTACTGTTACTATGGTTTATTTCTGTTTCCCATGGTTACATAGTTTTTGCTGGTAAGTGGTTTTCACTACATTCTAATATTTGGTTTACTTTTGTATCATCAACATTACTGTTGTTCTTTCCTAATTCTTGTATATTCCTTAAGATCAAGTTTCCTGAATATGGTTGGAAACTAAAAAGATCCTCAAGTGTTGTGTCAATATATAGAAGGGCATAAACACCAAAATATAACCAGACAGAAGGATACATCACAATGAGATAGATTTCAGTTAAAACAGATTTCAACAGTAGCAGAAAAATGTTTCTACACTAACTTATATTGAATAGACAGGACCAAAAGAGTAGAAATATGTAAAAGCAAAACAAAAGAGGTTTTTAAAAACATCTAACTTCCCAGAATTTGATTTTAAGGACACTGAAGTAGAGAAATTTAAGGCAAACAACTCAAGGCTGAAGGATAAAAATGTTTAAAGGGGTCAAAGAAGAGACACACACACAAAATTCATAAGATGATTGACAAGTATAAAAACTTTATTAAACACATAAAGGATTTATTTATCCCAAATTTTTGAGACCTTAAAATGAAACACGCAGAAATAAATTAAAAGACAATATAAGATGTGAAGGACCACTTTGGTTAGGAATTAGAAATTATGAAAAACTAAAGCACAATATGGGTTATGAATTACTCAATGGAAAGCATGGAGAGGAGGTTTGAGCAATATGCATGGACAGTGTCAGAAATTGAAGCAAATTGGATATAGTAAACCATAAACTCAATGATATCTTTAAAATGACAACATAACACAAGTTGGATCTGACAGTAGTCAAATGAACCCTCTCAAAAAAAAAAAAAAAAAAAAAAAAAAAAAAAAAAAAAACATCAGAATTATTTTAAAAAAAGGGAAATAGAACACAAACAAAAAAGGATTTAAGAAAATACTGAAATCATAGCAGAAAACTTTCCAGATCTAAGGAAATAATTGAAAATTCAAGTTCAATTTTGAATTTTGAACCCTGTGAGTGTGTGGGAGAGCATCTGTCCTCTTCTGCACTCACTGGACCTCTTCAGACCAACCCCAGCCAGGCCATGGGAGTGAGACTTTCAACACGTACTCTGGACCCTCTATCCCTCCACAGCCAGCCCAAACCTGCCCTATGAGTAAGAACTTATACCCTGCTCTTTGGATAATGCCAGATCTGCCCAATCACAGGCCCAGCAAGTGTGTGGAAGAACTTCTTCTCTTTCCTGCACCAGCTGGACCTCTCTGGACCAAACCTAGGCTGGCTACGAGAATGAGAGCTTTCTCCATGCTCTTGGGAGCCCCCCCAGCTCAAGACAGCCCTGTTAGAGAGAAATATTCTGCACTCTTGGGACCCCTCCACATCTGCCTAAACCCAGGATGTGTGTGTGGGGGGAAGAGATTCTGTGCTCTTCGGCCCCTCCTAAGACTTGTCCAGACCCAGCTGAGGCCTGGCATACAGGACTGGGGTCAAAATCTGCAGCTGAAGTTCATGCAGTGAGACTAGCAGTGAAAACTACACAGCTAATCCAGGAACAGAACATCTTGCCAGAGGTTTCAACTCCAGGACTGCAAGAAGAAGCAGCTGAGAACATTAGGCAGACTGTAGCCAGGCACAACTGGATGAACTCAAACTTAGTATATTGGCACCTGAATTTTAGTAGGTACTAAGGATATAACTGCACCAAAACTCTACAACAAAGATCAAATGACAGTGCTATACAAAATGACAAAGAAAAGGAACAAAATGCAAGGTCTGGTTCAGAGCCCAAAAAGAACAAGTACAGAAGTCTTAGCACAGATGAAATGTCTGAATTAATAGCAACTGAAGTAAACAATCAACAATAGAAAAGTATCGAAGAACTTAGATGAGAATTAATCCCTCAAATAAGAAAAAGAAATCTATGAATTAATAGCGTATGAACTAAAGAAACAACAGCATAAATGTATAGAGGAATTTAGATCAGAATTAATATTTGAAAAGAAAAAGGAAATAACTGAATTAATAGCTTCTGAAGTAAAGAATCAAATGCAGAAACATATAGAGAAAATCAGATCACAAATAATCAATAAAGCAAATGAATTATTTCCTGCTTCTCAAGAAGAGACTAACAAAAAATCCGAGAAGATTAGAAAAGAGACCGAATCCTTGAATGGTCAACACAGGAAAGAAATAGGTCGCAAGGAGCAGAGTCAAAGAGATATCGAGGAACTTATAATTTCTATCACAAGCTGACAAAACCATTTGAATGAAAGTGAAGAAAGAATTTCATATCTTGAAGATGCAATCACAGCTAGTGAATGGTAAGAAAAGATTTTTTAAAAACAGCTAGAATGCAGGAAAAAGTAATTCATCACATGCAAGATGATTGAAAGATGAGTAAAATGAGAATAATAGGCATCAATGAGAAAGAAGGAGTCAATATAAATGATATACAAAGAATATGGGCACGCATACTAGCAGATAACTTCCCTAATATGGGGAAAATTCAGACAATCAGCTAACGAAAGCATACAGAATTCCAAATAACTTTAATCCAATTAAAAATACACAGAGATATATGATAGTCAAGATCCCATAAATGCAGCACAAGAACAAAATACCGAAAGTCACAAGAGAAAAGAAGCATATCACATTCAAAGGAAAACCTGTCAGAATTATGGCTGAATTCTCTTCACAAACCATGAAGGCAAGAAGAGCATGGAGCAGAGTACTTCAAGTTGTCTATGAAAACAAATTCCAGCCCAGACTACCATACCCTGAAAAACACTCTTTCAAGTTTGATGGAGAAGTGAAATACTTTCATGACACAGAACAACCAAAGAATTTCATGCTGACAAAGCCAACCTTACACAGACTACTGAAAGATGTTCTAGAGAGGGACGAAAATGAGCAAAAGTCTACGAACGAGAACAGAAGGAACCCAATAAATAGGGCAAACCATTAAACACAGGAGAAAATGAATAAACAGCAGGTAAATAACACATTGAGCATAAATCAGTACATCTCAATTGTAACCATCA
The DNA here is from genome assembly GCA_004027165.1 of Ctenomys sociabilis. Taxonomy (NCBI): domain Eukaryota; kingdom Metazoa; phylum Chordata; class Mammalia; order Rodentia; family Ctenomyidae; genus Ctenomys; species Ctenomys sociabilis. Next base: position 5,408 of record PVKA01055317.1, read on the forward strand.
ATGTAAATGGACTCTGTTCACCAATTAAAAGAAAAAGAAAGGCACAGAGGATTAGGCAAAAAAAAAAAAAAAAAAAATCCCAACAGTATACTGCATAAAAGAAACACACTTAACTCATAAAGAAATTAAAAGGCTGAAAGGCAAAGAATGGAAAACAATACTACATGCCCAAGCACCTTAGAAAAAAGCAGGGATAGCAATTCTTTTCTCACACAGTCTGAACTTCAAACCAAGAATGATCAAACGAAATATAGAAGGCCACTATACACTGGTTAGGAGAAAAATTTAAGAGGAAGAGGTAACACTCAAAAATGTACACACACAAAATATGGGAGCACCCAAGTATACAAAAATATTAATGGACACTAATAATATTGAATACCATAATCTTAACAGGAGACCTTAACACCCACTTATCCATAAAAGATAGGTCATAAGAGAAAATACTGGCAAAAAATAACAGAATTGAACCAGAGCTTGGACAAATGGAATTAGTGGACAGAGTGTTCCCCTCAACGACAGTTGAATATACATTTCTTTCAGCTGCACATAGGTCGTTTTCTAAAATAGACAACATATTGGTCTATAGTTTTAACTTAACATAATTCAAGAAAACAGAAATAAATCCATGCACATTATCTAACAAGAATGCAATGCAACTGGAAATAAATGAGGCAAGAAACAAGAAAAAGAACACAAATACATGAAAAGTAAACAGAACCCTCCTCAGCAAGCAATGGGTCACAGAAGAAATTCAATAATATCTACCATTAAATGAAAATTCAAGCACAACTTATTGGAATTTATAGGATGTGATGAACGCACTGCTCAGAGGGAAATTTGTAGCTGTGAACCTACACATTAGGAAAATAGAAGGGGCTGCACTGTCAAAATCTATAAAAGGAAGAGCAAACCACAGCCAGAGCCCAAAGACAGAAAAAATCATAAAGATTAGAGCAGAAATTAATTCAATTGAGACAAAGAAACAGTTCAAATAATTAACAAAAGAAAAATCTGTTTTTTTAAGGATTATACAAAATTGATAAACCCCTAGCTAACCTCATCAAAAAGAGGAACAAGATCTTCAACTATAAGCAATAAGGAATAAAAACAGTATAACTACAACAGAAGATTGTCAATAGCTACTTTGGGAAACTTTACTCTCATAAAATACAAGACACAGAAGAAATGCACTAATTCTTAGAATGATACAAATTACAAATCTAAATGAAGAATATATAACAACTCTCAATAACTCAACAACATCCAATGAAAAATGAAATATAATTAAAAATCTACTGACAAAGAAAATTCCAGGTCCTAATGGACTCATATCTGAATTCTACAAGAAATTTAATGGAAGATAAAATCCCTAATACCTCAAAATCTCCAATGAAATTAAAATTGAAGCAATCCAGACAAAACCAGTCCTGGAGGCAAATATTATATACTGTTACCAAAACCAGAGAAAGACTCAAGTAAAAAAGACAACTATAGGCCTATCTCACTCATGAACATAGATGCAAAAATCCTCAATAAAATCCTAACAAATAGAATATAGCAAATAATCAAGAAGATTATACACCATGACCAGGTAGGATTCATACCAAGGATGCAAGAATGGTTCAATATTCGTATATCTGTAAGTGCAGTGCACTCGATTAATAGAACAAAATCGAAAAACTACATGATCATCTCAATTGATGCAGAAAAGGCTTTTGACAAAGTCCAACACTCACTCATGTTCAAAGATACAGAAAAGTGGAATAAATGGCCTCTAATTCAACCCATAAAAAGCCATTTATGACAACCCCAATGGCTAATATAATTCTAAATGCATAAAACTGAAATCTGTTAATCTCAGATCTGGTACAAGTCAAGATTGACCTCTATCACCCCTCCTATCCAACATATTCTGGAATAATTATCTAGAGCCATTAGACAGAGAGAGAAAGGAATAAGAATAGGTAAAGAGGGAGTTAAATCATCATTATTTGCTGATGACATGATTCATTACTTGGAAGACCCAAAAAACTCCAGCAAGGAGCAACTAGAATTGAAACACAAATTCAGTAGCATAACAGCATACAAAGTCAGTTCCCAAAATTCAGTAGCATTCCTCTACACAGATAACAAGCACACTGAAAAGAATACAATAGAAACAACACCTTTTACTATAGCATCACAGAAAATGAAATACCTTGGAATTCACTTAACCATGGAAGTCAAATATATTTTCACAGAAAATTACAACACCCTAAGAAAAGAGATTATAGAGGATTTCAGAAAATGGAAAGATATTCCATGCTCCTGGATAGGAAGAACCAACATTGTGAAGATGGCCATACTCCGAAATCTGATGTGCAGATATAATGCAATCCTTATTGCACAACAAGTAATATACCTCACAGACCTAGAGTAATTGTTCCTAAAATTTCTTTGGAATAAGAAAAGACCTATAATAGCATAGCTAGTCCTGGACAAGAGAGACAAGGCAGGAGGCATTAAATTCCTGACGTGAAAATTTACTTCAAAGCTACTGTGATAAAATCAGCATGGTACTGGCAACAAAATAGACCTGAGGATCAATGGAATAGATTAGAAAATACAGAAGCCTATATGAACACATTCAGCCACTTGATCTTCAATAAAGGGGCCAAACATTCTTATGGGAAGTAAGATCTCTTCAAGAAATGGTGCTGGAAAAATTGGCACTCCACAAGGTGAAAACTAAAACTTGGCTCAGATATATCATCAAGCACTAAGCTACAGTTAAAATCAATTAAACATCTAAACACTGAAACAGAAACACTAAATCTCCTGGAAGAGAAAGTAGGAGGAACTTTTGAAGATGTAGGCATAGCCAAAGAGTTCATGAACAAAAATCCAATCACATGTGTAATACTTGAAATAATTAAGAACTAGGAGCTCCACTTATTGAGAAGTTTTTGCAAGTCGAAAGATATTACCAACAACAAGAAGAGACCACCGATAACTTTGGAAAAATTCTTGACTAATAAGCACTCTGTCAAAGGTCTGCTCTCTATAATTTATAAACAAATAAAAATCATCATGGCCCCAAAATTTAAAGACCCAATCCTGATATGGGCATCTGAGATGAACACATACTTCTCAGAGGATGAAGTTAAAGAAGCAAATATATATAGGAAAAAATGTTCCACATCACTAGCCATCCATAAAATGCAAATTAAAACAACACTGAGATGCCATCTCCCCGAGAAAGAATGGCTATGATGAAGATATCAACCAACAACAAATGTTGGAGAAGCTGTGGGAAAAAAGGAACCCTACTCCACTGCTGGTGGGAATGTAGATTGATGCAACCATTATGGAAATCATTGTCTGGACTCCTTAAACCTCAGACTGAAAACTCCATTCAAGGCAGCTATCCTGCTACTAGGAATTTTCCTGGAGGCACCAAAAATGTCATATGACAGTGATATATGTCTAACTATGTTTCTAGCAGCACAATATGTGATAGCCAAATCTTGGAAATAACCATGATGCTAGTCACCTATGAATGGATGAAAAACATGTGGTATTTTTTGTACAATAGAGTATTACTTGGCTATAAAAAATAATACACTTGAAACATTTACATTTAAGTGGATGCTACTTGAAAATATACTAACAAGTGACATAAAACAGTCCCACATATGGAAATCTCGTATAGTCTCCCTAGTTTGAGTACTCAAAGAAGAAATACAAAAAGAAATGTATAACATGACTAAATGGAGGGCGAGAACTTGAGGAGTGGACAAAGTGGAGAAGGTAAGGGAGGAGCAGGGAAGCATGAAAGGGGCAAAGGCATATGTTTATACATAGAGGATAGGTAATCCAATGATCCTGAGAAACATCAGCAGGTTTTTGAAGCTGTCAGTTAATGGGTAGGATTCTCACCTTGACTATGTGTGTTGATGTCAGTGAACTGGGCCCCAGTTCTGAAGATAGAAACGTGGTCATGCTTGGAAATGTCTGTCATTCTGCTCTTCTAAATATGTTCTTCTTGTCATGACATTCAAATTATTGCCATACTGTCTGTCAAGTAAATGTTTATTTTTATTGTTTATGCAGTGTTTTTTCATTATGTTTATTGAAGAACAAATTGCAACGAGACAGTTTAAAGACAAATTAACAGGACAGATTAGACAAATCAATACACTGCAAAATGTTTTCATAATGTTTTGGTGTCGTACAAGATGCATACATGATATTATATCCAAAGGCACTATTATAGCAGATGTCTGTAATCAGGGAATGAAGAGAGTGCTGCTATATACCTATCTTATTTCTCTACAGCTGATTTATATCACAGATTCAACAATTAACACCCTCTACTTTGTTATCTCCCCAGTGTCTATCCATAGTACTAGAAGCCAACATATCTTGTCCAACCACTAGTAGTACAAATCTTGCTTCTCATAGAATTATGTAAAAGCATTTCATATTTATCATAACTGCACTGTTTATAAACACACATGATTATTCTTCCTTTGTATTCAAGCGTTTATAGACTAGACCTGTCAAAGATGAGCACTCCATTGTCATTAAACCAATTTAGATGCCTGAACTCGCTGACACAGTCCAACAGAGTGCAGCATTCCACAGTAATAGTGAGTTATCTGAAGAAGTTGATGACTGTAGCCATTTAGGGCTCAAAGTATTATTATGGCCCCAGATTACATACCTCATTTTTATACTTTTCTACTGGATGGTTAAGACTGAGATAGATCAAGACATATATACCAAGCCGGGCGTGGTGGCGCATGCTTGTAATCCCAGCACTCGGGAGGCTGAGGCAGGAGGATTGTTGTGAGTTCGAGACCAGCCTGAGCTACAAAGTGAGCTTAAAGCCAGCCTGAACTGCATAGCGAGACCCTGTCTCAAAAAGACAAAAAAAAAAAAAAAAAAAAAAAAAAAAAAAAAAAAAAAAAAAAAAAAAAA
>PVKA01055318.1:0-10374 GCA_004027165.1 Ctenomys sociabilis
AAAAAAAAAAAAAAAGAAATCTGATGGAGGAAAGGGCTTTGCCAGCCATCACGTGTAGCAGGATTTTATTGGCTCCAAACAAGCCAAGTGCTCTGTGTGTGTGGCATGGATGGGGCAGAACAGGCTTGGAGATAGCAAGACTTTAAAATGATGCCACAGCTACTTGGGGTAGGATTGTTTGAAGTGCCCCTTGCCGAACGAGGACAGGACGGTGAGCACAGAGCCTTCACCGCAGAGCTGGGCTCAGCAGGGAGCAGGGAGCTGCGGCTGGCCGGAGACTCCCGGGCCTGCTTGCGGCTGTGAGGAAGCACGGCCTGGCCCTGGTTTAGGGGAAGCGCCATGGAGGCTGCCCAGCTCCTGGGCACAGCGGCCAGGCCTTGCACAGCTTCCAAACTCCCAGGCCGCAATCTCTCCTCCCTGCACACAACGGCCTCTGCAGGCTGCTCAGTCACATTTGTCATTGCTGGGGATGCCAGGGCAGCACTGGGCACAGGGCTGCTTGTCCCTGCTCTAGAGAGAGTTGTAACTCCTGAGCTGTACTGTGGAGGGATTTTTTCTTTTTTTTTTTTGGTAAGTGGGTGTTGTTGTTCTGTCTTAAATCTTTAGCCATTTCCTTTTCTTTCAAGTCAGGCCCAAGCTTCTCACTACCATGGCCCTCCCCTCCCACCAACCTGCCCCCATCCCCAGTGTTAAGTTCTCCCTGGGCTGGAGATGCAGCCACACCCTTAGCCCAACTTCCAGAAGCCCCCACCCAATGCATCAGGCACATCTTGGCCATAGGTGGCCCTGGATGGGAGGTAGGGGGCACGGTGAGCCCAGCCCTTAGATGGTGGCGGGACAGGGCTGTGTTTACCCTGGTAGAAGACGTCCACACAGGGCTGGTCAGCACTGATGGCTTTCAGGACTTTGGGGTAGGCAGGAAGGATCTGGATGATGTTCCTGTGATATTCCAGCAGTTTCCGAGCTGTCTCCACTTCTGAGATGCCCTCCGGCTCTACCAGACGGTTCTGGACTTCGGACTCGGGCGGCCAGTCAAAGGTGGTGTGGTAGATCTCTGTGTGGAGGGCACAGCTTGCCACCTAGCCAGGGGCTGCCACCCCCCTCTACGGATTCTAGGGCGGAGCCAGGGATCTGAGGCTCAGCTTTGTTGGAACATGGGATGCATGGTTTTCTGGCAAGGAGAGGCTCCCAGCAGGCCCGCAGTCAAGGGCTGAGCTCAGCAGAGAGCGCTCGAAGCTTGCTGCCCGAAGCTCCAGCTGTGCTCCAGCCTGGTTCTGCACAGAACGAGCCACCACCCTGCACCCACAGAGCCTCCGTTTCCCAGCGTGGTCCAGCTCAGAACCACATCTCCCTGGGTGCCTCTCTGGACCTTTGTGGGTGCTTGGCAAGTGGGAGGGGCCATTCCTGGGGATGCAGGGCTGGGTGTGGGGCGTGGGGAGGCCCATACCTCTGGTCTCAGGGTCGATCCTCTTCCCCAGGTTTCTCTCGATCAGGACAGAGTCCGGTGCACTGAGCACAACTGTCAGGGAAGGCGGGAGCTATGTCCCACACCTCTGAGCTCCTCTGACCCTCCTCTGACTGCCACTAGGTGCACCTCCTCTCCCAGCCCTGGAGCTGCTGAAGAAGCGGGCATCTGGGCCCCAGGGACGGAGGGCGCCCGGGCCGAGCAGCTCCCGCGGCAATGCTCTTGGCCTGCGGAACGCTGAGGTGACCCTCCCAGTGCCTGTGTTTCCATCATGCTTCCCATACCGAGGGCCCCTCAGACACAGGCTCCTGGGACAGGGCTCCCCAGGGAGAAAACAGAACCTCGCTTTTCTTAAGAACAATCCTCAGTAAGTCATCTCTGTGACTGAGGCCGAATTTAATGGAATGTCTGGTGTTCTTGCTGGGTGGTGGGTGGCTGGGCTGGGGATAAGGTTGGGGAACCAGCAACACAAGGGGGGCTCCCAGGGGTGGGGTACTCACTGACATGCCTGGGGGCGAACCCCAGCGTCTGTATCATCAGCACCTGTTCCCGAGTCTCAGGAATGCCATCCAGGATCCAGCCCTAGGCAAGGCATTAGAAGAGTGGCTTATTTGCCTGTATGCTGATTTTCAAAGCTTAAAAGGAATATAATAGCTCTGTAGAAGGGCTGGATTCTTTTCTCTCCATGTGGGGTTTCACTGCGGTGCCCAGCCTTGGGGTGTCCTGGGCGGTCCTCTTGCCTCAGCCTGCCCTGAAGCTAGCCCTACCGGTGCAACATAGCTGCAACATAGCGCCTGGCTTGCGTTTCTTTTGACAGAAGAAAATGAATGTTTCTGATAGCCTCACTGTTACAGTCTCTTCCTGTCCCAGGTTCAGGACAAGTACCGCATTGTCCCAGTTTTTATTTTTCTCTAGCCCACACCTGCAGTCTGTGTCTCCGTTCCTGGGGGCGGGGCTGGCACCCAGGCACGATGCACCCCTCCTCGGCTCTTGTTTCCTCCCCTCCCCCTCCATCTCTTCTTTTTCACAAAAGTGCTGTCTTCCTGTTTCCTATCAGCTCTCTTTGCCCTCGCTTTGCATTTTGGGTTCCTCACAGAAGAGACACCATGGGATACTTAAGTTTCTGTGTCCGATTTTATTTCACTTAACATCATGGTCTCGGTGTATCTTTTCCTACATGTGACTCAAATTTATCTTTTTTGTGGCAGAATAGTATTCCACAGTGGCACATGAATACATTTTCTTTATTCATACTTTTTTTCCCTGAGGGTCTCAGTGTGTAGTGCCTCAAACTCACGGCACTCCTCCTGCCCCAGCCTCCTGAGTGCTGGGATTATGCACGTGGATCCCCACACCTTGATCCCATATTTTCCATCCTGATTTTGTCCCACAACACACATAGCTGCCACAAGCACTTTTTTTTTTTCCTCATACTGGCCTCGCTTTTCATTGTGTCCAGTTTTATGGCTTACCTCCCACCACGCTGCCTCCACGCTGACGCTGGCCATTTCAGATAACCTCGCCATGGTTATACGCGACACTGCTGAACATCTTTACGCATCTAAATTGTGAGCCCTTTCCTCAAGAGAGTTTCTGAGATATGGGATTTCTAAGGCGTGAAATCAATAGAATCAAAACAAAATCACATTGTTTTTAAAGGAGCAAGCCCAGGGTGGTGTCTCCGAGTGGACATTAGTCCTTTCTGGGCACAGCTGGGGTGTTGGCGTAGGTTCCTTTCTATTAACCCTTCAAATCCAGTTGGGAAAGGAGCGCACACTTGTATGCCACGTGGAGGTGCAGGGCCGCCAACACCAGCCCCCAAGGAGCCCCCAAGGAGCCCCCAAGGCCGCACCAGACCCTGAGCGCCCTGGCCCACTCCCTTCCGGGCCCTGCCCACACGGATACAATGGACATCAGGTATCCTCCAGATCAATTTCTCAGCCTTGAAACTTCCTGTTGTGCCTTTTTATGCCTCTTCCAAACTGCTCTACAAAACCGCCCTGGCCAGTTCATAAATCCAGCGGCACAATGCCCATTTCTCTGGGACTTTGCTAGCATTGGGCATTATCTTGGGGAAAATCTTTCCAGCAAAACATAATATACCATCGCTTCCTTCGTTTGCATTTCTTTGATCGTTAGAAGATCCCATATTCTTTCCGTATGTGCACTGCTTGGGTGCTGGGTCTTTTCCAAGACATCCATCCCGGCCACCTCTCCACCTGCCATTTGGGGTGTTGTCCTGCTGGGGCTCTTATTTACTGAGAATATTAAGCCATTTTCGCAAATGCTGCCGATTTGTCTGAAGCACACCATACTGCCAGTGCTGTCTGTCTGTCTGTCTGTGGACTTTGAAATAGTGTCCAGGGCTGTCTATAACACTCTGGCTTTTGGCCAAGCTAATCACTGCTTTTTTCTTTGGCATCTGTCACTGTATGGATGTATCAAAAGGCCATTCCCGCTGTACAACTGGACAAATAATCACTTGCATTTATACTGTGTTCTCTTATAATTTTACTCTTTACACTGAAATATTTAAAGGAGCCACATTTTCTTTTGTAAATGAAGCTGCAACCCAATTTGTTCTGTGTGGCTCAAGCAAGCTGCCTTGACCTGTTCTGTGCCACTGCCTCTCTCTCCCCTCCTTCCCCTCCCCTCCCCTCTCTGTCCTTCCCCTCCACTCTCTTCTCTTCCCCTCCCCTCCCCTCCCCCTCTCCTCCTCTCTTCTGTTCCCCTTCCCCCACCTTTCCTCTCCTCTCCCACTATGTCCCTCTTGTTAAAGTCTAATTCTGAGCTGACCTTGGCTATAGACTCTGTGGATCACTAAACTACTTCAACTCTTAAATTATTGTTGCTTTATAATCGACTGTTACATCTAATAGAATATGCTCTCCCTTCTGTTTTTTAAATTATTCTTCCAGGTAAGCATCAAAAAACATTTTGTCAAGCTTTAAAACAAAAATTCTATGAGGACTTTAGAGTGACATTAACTGTGTAGATTAATTCATGAAGCGTTGGCACCTAAGCTCTGGCGAGCTGACGCACTCGCTTCCCATTTGCTCGTGTCGTGTTCTCACACTCCTCAGAAATGTTCACATTAAACACTTTCTTTCGTCCTTTCAAGTCCCTGGAATCTAGAGTTTGACACACGCACGCATGTACACACCGCTCCATGTGTTGGGCTTGATATCTAGGGAAACCCACAAGGTGAGCTTTGCGAGGGTAAAATAAAGCAGTGACCACAACATGGCTCCACTTTGCAGTGAAGGGGGCCAGACAACCAGAGCGGAAGCTGGGGCGCTGGGGCTGGCCCAAGGAGCCCCTTGTAGGACCCCCCGCTCTTGGTCACCAGGAGCCCAAGGTGCGCTGGGGCCAGCTCAGACCTGGTCTCCACCGTCTGCCTGGACTGACAGGCCCCCGTAGGCACCGACAAGAGCAGCGGTCATTAAAGACAAAACAGTGCAGCAGTTCTTCAGTGTTAAAATATCTGAGTTCCAATAGCCTCCACGCAGTTAAAAACAAAAAAAGCTAAACAAATTTACAGCCTAAAAACTGAAAACATCAGGCAAGCTTTTATTAATTTCTGAAATTATACAGGAAAACACAGCCACAGAACGTCTGGTGTATGGAACTAATGAAGCAAAAGTGTAAAAAAAGCTTTTTTTTTTTAAGTCTTTCGCTCCCTGAAGTCCTCGTTACAACCAGGCGAGCTCAAGCTGCAGCTCCTGGAACAGTAACGTCTACAGACCTACAGACATGAGCAGCTCGGTGGGAGCCCAGAGATGCAGGCTGAGAGCTCTCCCCCTCGCTCGCACCTGCCAAGCGCTGTGAACTTCCCTAAATCTGCACGGGTTCCCCGCCCTCTAGGAGGGGAGAGGAAGCAGGAGCCCTCCAAGGCTGCTTCTCTTTACCGGAGCTGGTCCTGCAGCTTCACGTCACTTTTTGAAGCTGGAGGGAGGTTGGAGCTCCGCCCTCCTTCAATACCCAGAAAGGCTTCCAGTTTTAATATTGCATTGCTGAGCGATCGTTATAATCTCGCTCATAAATTTGCAGAGCATTATCGGCACGTGGGCTGAAGCTTTTAGAACTGTTCGGGGGAACAGCTCTCATTGACTTCTCACTGGAAAAAGCAGGACTTTGCAATCACCCGGCAAAGTGCCGCAGCATGAGGCCATCTCCCCGAGTCGCCTGGCCTCCCCGAGTCGCCTGGCGCAGATGGGGGTCTCTGACCTGACCCGCAGGTCTCTAGCTCCCTGAGTCTGCTTTTGAGATCCAGAGGAAGGTATAGCGGCCACGGTTGAGGAGTGAGGCCCGAGGTCCCCTCCACCCCAGGGAGGCAGCCCAGGAGGCCTTTCATCCCATGCCAGCCCACGCGGGTCCACGCAGGTCCCGCATGGGGAAGCCTACAAGGACGCAGCAGTCCTGGAGCAACCTCAGGATGGAAGCCCTGGGCGTGGCGGCTCAGAAGGGATCGCCTTTCCCAGAATTTCTGCATTTAGAGAGGTTATTTGCCCAGTGGCAAACGAACTGCATTTTCAAGGGGAAACAGCAATTTGGGCAGAGAAGTCTTGACTGGCTATCCGTTCTGCTCAAATACAAAGGCATTAGTCACTAGACACTAGGTTCCAGGGCCGCCATGAAGGGACACTGAGCCACGCCTGACAGGGCTGCATGGCTAGGTCCGTGGGGCCAACACCCAAGAGTAGCTGGGCGGGAGGTATCAGTCAGCACCTAATTAGAATATGTTATCCATCTTCCTGGCACCTCAGTGAAATGCCTCTCCCACGCTGGAGCCGCATCTTTGTTCCGAGCAGGCTAATTGCTATTCCGCCGCCTTCACTCACCACACCCCAGTGGCTTGGTTCTGTTTCATCACACATCAAAAGGCCGCATGCTCAGGGAGCTCCGGGCGCCAGCACCGGGCGGGAGGTCTGCACAGCTGCAAGGGGCACGGCATCACAGGAGGGACAAGCACCGAGCAGATGTCACAGGCGAAAAAAAGAGGAGAGCAAAGAAGCCAGCCAGCCCAGGGAGCCCGGCGCGGCCCAGCAGAGCACGGCCCGGGCTGTCCGGCTTTGTGTGAACACTGGCCTCCTCTGCCCTCCTGACTATTATGAAAGCGTAATTAGCAGCCGTGAGTGGGAAGCTTCCGCTGCCCTCTGCGCTGCTGCCTTTTTGATACGCTGCCCTGCTCTTGTCCCCTCTCCTCCCAGTGCCTGTATGGGCGTCCCCCTGGGGCTCCCCCAGCTCTGCCCCATCCCGGCAGGTTGCATCTAAGGCCTTCCTCGCGCTGTGTCCTGGTTCCTCCTCATCGCAGGGCGGGGACCTGAGGTTGAGGGTGTGGAGCGGATCAATCAGATTCACCCAAGTCAGGATGAAGGCAAACACAGGCAGCATCCAGACCGGACACTGCCCCTGGTTTTCCAAATGGAACATAGCGTAGTTCCCAACACATAAAAGCGACAAAGATACTTTATCAGCCAGAAAAGATTTGCACCTGCCAAGATCAAGGCTGGGACACTGATATGTTCTGAAGCCAATCAACAAGGAGATTGCCTCAGCCCCGTCGCTGCCCACAGGGGATCCCTCACACCTGGGTGCCTGGAGGTGCAGATAGCACCGAGCTCTCCATACGCTCTGCCTTTTACCTAACTTAAAAGCTTCGAAAGGACTTAACTGGTAAATTGGGTACAGTAAGAGACTGAACTGGGCGATAGCTCAGTGGCCTCAGCACCTGCCTGTAAGCACAAGGTCCTGAGTTGGATTCCTAGTACGAGGGGGAAAACAAGAGCCAGGCATGGTGGCACATTCCTGTGATCCCAGCCCTGGGAAAGCTGAGACAGGAGCATCGTTCTGCTTTCGAGACCAGCCTGAGCCACAAAGTGAGCTCAAGGCCAGCCTGAAGCGCATAGCAAGACCCTGTCTCAAAAAGACAGAGAGAGAGAGAGAGAGAGAGAGAGAGATCAATGATAATAAACTAGAGCAATTATAACAATAAGTTCTAATAAAAGTTCTGTGAGCTCTCCCATTCAGAGTCCTTTACTGAACTGTTGAAGCTTGGCAGCCTCGGCGTAGAATGTTTTTCTTCACCTACTCAGAGCTGTCACCTTTGCACATAGAAGACACACCTGCGGCTTCTCTCTGGCTGAGCCCAACTGCCAGCACCCCTGCTCTTGCACTCAGGGCTGTCATTAAGTAAGATCAGGTCAGCTGAACACAAACACCACGCTGCTACGGTCCATCCCTAGGTGAGGCTGCTAAGGAAGGAAGGGCCGGGCGGCTCACACAGTGTGGGTACATGTGACAAATCATGATTCCAGCCCCAGGCGGAGTGGCCTGGGGCAGTGCCCGCCACCCCCTCATGCCACTCAAGACTATGTGCATTTTAGGCCTCAGGAATTGTTTACACCTGGGGCCTCCTATTTAGTGTTTTCAGACCACAGTGGACCACAGCTACTGAAATCCTGGATCCAGGGGGACAAGATTACTGTGAGGGACACGAAAGGCTGCCCCAGGCCAGGTTCTCCAGGCCTACACCAGTGGCAGTCACCTTCTAGCATCCAGTACCCAAACTGCAACCTAAACACACTGACCACTAAGTGTCAACTCTGCAATTAAACCTGAACACTGGGGCCGGGGAAATGGCTCAGTGGAATAAGTGCTTCCCTGGCAAGTACAAGGGTCTTCCGCCAAAAAAATAAAGAAACCTGAACACTGAGGCCTGAGCTTAGGAACGGTAACTCATGTATTAAAGCCTTTCATCTTAAAACAAAAGCAGCACGTTTGCCACAGGCTGAACGTGCAAGCCTGCCCATCTTGGCCTGCTGTGCGGGCTGAGGAAGCTTCCTCCAGGAACTCATCCGAAAGATGAGCGGTGGGATTTCCAGCTTCAGGCCTAATCTCCAGTGCTGCAGGACACAGCCTGTGCTATGTGCCACAGGTTGGCTACAGTGGGTGAGGCTGCTCGCCCGCGTGCTCCTGGCCCCGACCCGCCTATCAGACAAGGAGTGCTGCTAGCTACAGCCGGATGCTGGTGTCTTAGGTGCTTTTCTCATTGCTGAAACCAAATACCTGACTCCCAGAGCTGAAGAAGAGAAGGCTTATTTCAGCTCATCGTTTGTAGAGGCTTCAGTCCATAGTGGGCGGGGATGCATGGAAAACAGGCACTGCGGAGGAGAAACAGCCCATGGCTGAGCAGGGAAGGCAGAGAGCAGCAGCAAGTGGCGGCGGCAGCCCTCCATGCCAGTGGACTAATCTAGTAACGGCACACCCTTAGCCCCAGCACGACACACCACGTAACTGCAGGATCACACACTTAATCCCAGCCACCTCTGAGAAGCCCCACCCACGACTGTGTGAGTCAGGGGGACACAGACACAGGGCCTAGTAACCTGTCCTGCGCACACAGCCAGGATGTGCGCTTGGCAGAACAACCGCAGGCCAACTGGATGGCCTGCGTGCTGTTAGGGGTCTCAGAGGTGGCTCTGGGACCTGCCTTGTGGACTGGCAGAGCGTACTTCTGTGTGCTTCTGGGGGGTCTTGGAGGCGTGGCCTTGAGGCCCATGCCCGGTTACTGCCCCTTCCCACTGGCTTGTTCTCTGCTGTTCCTCGGTCACCACGCTCGGCATGCCACTGTGCTGCTCCCTTGAGGCCAGCTGGCCATGGCTGGGCCCTTACTGTGAGGGACACATGAAGCCACCGCATGAAGCCTCTGCTCCCTTAAGTTGTGGGGGTTGGGACCGCATCTCAGCAGTGGCAGAGCGGAGGAATCCAACTAAAGCCACGCCTGCTGCCCGCTCAGCCACCCCTTCTTCTCGATGGTTCCCCACCACCACACCCACTGCACTATGCTTCTACCAGGAAGGTAAGCAGAGCCGTGCTGGGCTTGGGGTGAGGGCGAACTGTCTGCCACTGGTTGCCTGAGGCACCCCGGGCTAGCCTATCCAGCCCGCTGCCTAGGTAGGGACTTCCCTCATCTGTAAGCTAAGAGCGCCATTTCTGAGTCGGGAAACTACAGGGTGTGACAAAGACCTCCTGAGGGTGCTGTTACCTACCATGCCTGGCCAGGACAGGGGCTGCTCTGCTAAGGGCCCTCTGCACATTGACACACCCTCTCCAGGCGCCCGCGAGGCCAGATGCTCCACCAGCGATTCTGCCAACTCCCTAAGTCATAAGAGAGGAGGAAGCCCCGTGGGACACTGAGGCAGGGCGGGCCCATTCCGCTGGGCTGACCAGCAACCCCAGCGCCCTCTCTTGGCTGGTGCTGGCTGCGCCGGCCCCCGCACTCAGTCCGGCTGGCTCCCACTTCTCTCTTTCCATCCATCAGAACAGTAGCTTTACTTCCATCCGTACTTCTCTTCCCAGTCACAGCACCTTCTGTGTCAGCTCCCTGGGGACATTCACTCCCAAAGAACTCAAGGCCAGGGCACCTTCTCCAGCTCCCTAAATCCCTGTCCATCTCTTGACTCTGTCTTCTGTTAATAGAGCCAGAGGTCATCCTAGACTGTTGCTCCAGGAAGAATCCAAGCCAACCAATTGTTGAAAAGTATAATTGGGACAAGTTTACCGCGTCTTCTGAGAGCGAAAACTCACCCCTCATCTGGCTCCTGGTGAGCGCCAGAGCTCCAGTGCGCATGCGCACACCATGCACATTTGTTCTGATAGTCTAGCCCACACCCTTACTTGTAATTAAATTATGCACAGCTGATGCACTCTTTGCTAATGAGTAGTTGAAAACTCTTTTATAAAAAATTGAAGCCTTAAGGCTGAGGACCGGGCTGCCTCTGGCTCTGTCCTGCGGGTGGTTGTTTTCCTGGCTCTCAGGAAGCCCAGAGGGAAAGGGCATGGGCCCAGCGCCCTAACCGTAGGCCTCCCTGGAAGGTCTGAGTTTCTTACTGGCCAGCAGCAGCTTT
>PVKA01055319.1:0-10395 GCA_004027165.1 Ctenomys sociabilis
ACATGCGTATTTTCTGTTGTTGTGGTAAATGAAGAATCACTGCACATCTATGGCTGGGTCATGTCTTAACAAATGACTAATGACATAGTTTTGAGAAATATGGCAAAGTTCCTGACATCTGGTATACCTGGCAGGCTTGACAGGCAGCAACAAGGTTTTGCTGCCTGCATAGATCCTTTCTTGTAAATGGAAGCTAGTCATGGTAGATACCATACAACTCCTGAAAACATAAGCATTGTTTTTTTGTTTTTGCGGTATTGGGGATTGAACTCAGACCCTTGTGCTTGCCAGGGAAGCACTTATTCCACTGGGCCATCTCCCCAGCCCCAACATTCTCTATTTTTGATTTCCAAGAGGGATCTGCTGATTGAAAGAAGGGTAGTGACAGCAAAGTGTTGATCTTTGTGGTTCTCGTACAGTGCCAGTCACAAGTGCTGAGGCATAAGAGAGAGGAACTATGGTTTGTGGTGGGCCAGAAGTTCCTTTTTTTTTTTAGTATACATGTTTTTTTAATGCAGTATAATCATAAAAATTAATATTATGTGTCACTGACAAGAAACAAACATCTATGGGGAACAGCATAGCTAATGTTAATCAATAGTACAGATGATGTTTTAAGAAGTAGTATAATCATCCAAATGAGCATTATGAGGGCTGGCAAGATAGCTCAGTGGGCTAAGCAACTGCTTTAGCAAGTGCAGGGACCAGTGCTTGATCCCTGGTCCTGTATTTCATGCCAGCACCACCCCAGGGGTGTGCTGAGCCTGTGACAGGGTATGGGCGTGGTGGCACACACCTTTAATGTGATTCTCCTGAAAATAGGAGAATCACTAGGTGTCCAAGCTGGGTAATGAGACCCTGCACCAAATACATTAAATGGAGGGAAAAAATGAGCATTGTACAGCCATGATAAGAAGCAGATGATTATGGAGAACCTTCTAGGTAAACCTAAAATAGAGCAAATCAAGCTACACATAAAGGAATACAAACCGTATGATTCTGTTTAAGGTCAAAAAGCAGGTGAATCTGAACTCCAATTTCAACCATGCTTAGGTGATGTCAATATATTTTTATTTCTTTATTTATTTTTTGGCAGAACCGGGGATTAAACTTAGGCCCTTGCACTTGCCAGGGAAGTACTTATTCCACTGAGCCATCTCCCCGGCTGCCCGGTGATGTCAATATAAAGAAATCAAGCACATGATCCTCCTCAGTAAGGGAAGACACCATAATGACTGGGTCCAAGTGAAAGGCGGCCTTCTGCTATCCTGGCAATGTTTTAGTAAGTTCCAATTTTATTTTATTTTATTGTAAGTTCCAATTTTAGATGCCAGGAATATGTTCATTTTAGAAAATTAAGCTAGAAAATACTAGGCATTGTTCCTATATCTTGATTAATTTAAATAAATAATGGCAAAAATATATCCAAGAATGAGGAGGAATAATTGTCCGTGACTCAGCTTTTTGATAAATCACCGAAGCTTTATGATTATTTACAATCTGCTTTACCAGGCCATCTTCCTCTAAGTACTACCAGCAAGTCCTTAAGGCCTAAGGGGAGGGGGGAGAGAGAGAGAGAGAGAGAGAGAGAGAGAGAGAGAGAGAGAGAGAGAGACTTAGAGATTTAGAGATATGAAAAAATATGCACACACAGGAACAATGGAGTATTATGGGCTTGTTCAGATCTCTCAAGAAGTTATATTGTGGAAACACCCTACATATCCATCAGCTGATGAATAAAGAAAATGTGATATTTGTGTGTATGTGTAACCAGGGGGAAAATGTGATATATTTTATAATACTGTGAAATACTATTGTCATAAAATGAAATGAAATCCTGTCACTCTCAACAAGAATGAAATGGAGATCATCATGCCAAATGAAATAAGCCAGGCATAGAAATAAAGGAACCTTTTGCTTTTGCTCATCGGTAGCATCCAAAGCAGTAGTTCTCAGAAGTTGAGAGTAGAATGTTGCTTCCCAGAATCTTGGTAGAGTGGTAGTGGAGGGATGGGGAGAAGGCGATCCCCAGATATTAACTCATAATTAGATAAGAACAGGAAGTCCTGAGAAGCTATGATGTATTAGGGTGATTGTACGTGATAAGAATGGACTATACATTTGAAAATCTAGATGAAAGGATTTTGAAAGTTTTCATCACAAAGCAATGACTAATGTTTGAGGAGATAGGTCTACACGGACTTAAGTGTTACCCAATGTATACATGTATTGAAACGTTGTATAACCCTATTAATATGTGTGATTTTTTGTGTTCTGAAACAAAAGATAAGATAAATTTGCTTAAAATTTTAAGAATAAATTAAAATTAAGGAAAAGAGAAATGGGTGTCAAGACAATATTGGAAGTGTAAGAATGTTTTCGTTTTTGTTTTTGGAGAAAATATCTATGAAGGAAAATGGAGAGGTAGCAAAAAACTTGAAAGGACCTCAGCCCAAAACTCTCGTGTGACTCCCATGAAGGAAAAGAGGGCAGGAAGGAAGCATGATAGGAGGAGGCTTCCTCCACAGTGCAGCTCTAAGAGAGAGTTGGCAAGGACAGTGGGGAATCAAGCCAGTGTCAATGGGTAAGAAACGGATCTGCCTTCCTTTTCCTGCCACAGTTGACAGCTGTCCATGAGCAGCCAGTGGGTACCTTGATGTTGGCCCCCAGCTGGGATGGATGCAGGGTACAGTGGCTCACCCCGTGGGGTCCCTGACGACAGAGCCGGTTTAAAGATCTCTGTATTTTTAATCACTTTGGATAGGAATTTACAGTATGTCAGGATGGTAGAGGAGAAAAACTGATGGATCGGTAGATAATAACTGTCAGAACAACCCACATTTATATGTACATCAAGAATTTCCAGGGCCAAGAGGTAGCTTAGTGGTCTAAGTGCCTACTTGGCAAGCGCGAGGCAGGGTTTCATCCCCGGTACAGCATGCCAAGATGGCTGGAAACTCCAGGCATGCCATGCCATGCTGGCTACCGAAACTGGGCGAGGTGGGGCACACCTGTAATCCCAGTGCTGGGGAGGCTGAAAATAGGAGGATCACAATGAGTCTGAGCTGTGCAATGAGACCCTGTACAAAATACATAAATAAATGATTAAAAATAAATTAAAAATAAAAAGGAATTTCCCGAGTACTACATATACATTAAAACAGGCTTGCAATGATACTGTGAAGTGATACATTAGACAGACCCTGTAAGTTGCAAATGAGAAATTAACCAAAATTAGCTTGAATGATAAAACATTTGTAGGAGTCATCTGTTCTTTGCTTAAGGCTGGGATTAGAAGGCATTCCAGTTAAGTTTTGATTGCCAACTTGATTGGCTTGAGAGATACCTAGGAGATTAGGAAAATATGTCTTTAGTTGTGCTGTAGAGGCTCAAAACATTTACTTTTTATAGTCATCTTCATTTTGGGAAGAACCAGAAGCCACACGGTGTCAGATTTGGTGTTTAACACAGGTGAGGACACACTTAAATATTTTTTATGAGCTTATCTTTCTGTCAGATGGTACTCAGTAACAGCTTTCACTATATATATATATATATATATATATATATATATATATATATATATATATATATATATATATATACACACACACATCTCTTAAAGCTTCATGGGAAGCCAACTCTGAAACTGCTTCAGGAAATGACAAGAACAATGGTGTAGTGGGCAGCAGAGATAGAAGTATCATAGGTAGCCTGAGGCTGAGCCCTCAGAAGAAGACAATTTGACAAGATGACCTTGCCACTGTGGGAGAAACAGGCACTCCTGCTGTGGGCCAGGTCCAAGACAGAAGAGTAAACAAATACAGCCACATATCTCCCTGAGGATGGGGATCAGGGATGGATATACTAAATAGGTATCAATCCCTTTGAGGAACCAGGAAGAGTCACTAACCTAGCCCCCTTACAGGATAAGCCCCGGCTGTGTATCCACATCTACTTGCTAAGTGACTTCCACATTTGGTTATGGATTTACTCAGTTTTACCTGAGCAATTGTGCTTGTTTTGTTTTTTAACATTTTTCTTAGATTCTTTATTTCTACTTCAATTCAAACTATTTGACACAAAATCTCAACTATATCATTATGCAATTATTATATCACAAAACTTCCACTGGTGTTTTGTAATGAATATGTACAGTACATTTCTTCAAATATTACCTAGGATGCATACATTTAGTCCTAAGAAATATTTTTCTCGTTTGAATTAATAGTACAACATGGGGTAGTAATACTTTATTTATCTAAAGTTGACCAAAATGTTAATGGATATTTAAGACCTAAAGTTTTCTTGGGAAAAGGTAACTAGACAAACAGAAGAGTAGAGCTTGTAATCTTATTGGTTGGCCATAGTTTGGGCCCACCTCATGTCCCAGGAAGGTCCCAAGTTTTCTACCATATACCTACCTCACCTCATGGTTTTGCTCCATAAAAATCCCCAGAAAAGACAGAGTCCTGGGCCACTCCCTCCAGTCTTCTTCTGTCCCAGTCTCAGACAGAAACCTTCCCCAAATAAATATATTCTGCTTTTAACTTCCATTGTTCTTGTTTGTGTTTTAGAGAACACAAACGTGTCCCAGGTATCTTCCAGGTTGACTTTCATTCCCCTCTATCACTGGGACAAGTGTGCTCAATGCAAGCACTATTTTGAGAGGGATTAATGGCAATGTATCTTTTACTGCAATTTTTTTTTTTTTTTTTTTTTTTTTTTTTTTTTTTTTTTTTTTTTTTTTTTTTTTTTTGTACTGGGACTGGAACTCGTTGTGTTTGCCAGTCAGGCATCCACCATATGTCATGGTTTGTGTCTAGCTGTCCCCCCAAAGCCTCATGTAGTCATGGGGCAGACTTCTAGAGATTGTGATTAATTCATGATCCAATGTTGGGATTATGGGTATGAATGCTACACCTGCCATAGAATGCATAGCTTGAATGCAATATAAAGAAGGGGGAGAGGTTTGCTCTGTCTCTGCTGCAGCCACTGCTCCTCCCTTTTTGTTCTTGCTCTTTTGTTTTTCACCACTATGACCTGCTGCCCTCTACCATGTTCCACCTAGCATTGGAGCCAGCTGAGTATGGACTGAAACCTAAACTGTGAGCTAAATAAAGCTCTCCTGCCTTAATTTTAGGTATCAGTTACTTTGCAGTGAGGAAAAAGTAATTGAGACACCATAAATTTTGATCATATCTTATAAATCTTTTAACATCATATGAACCGTGTTATATTTTGTATTATGCATGTGTGTCAGCAGTCCACCAATATAAAGAGTATGTGACAAAATCAACTTATAAAAAGAAGAAAGGTTTATCTATAACATCTCAAAATTATAGATATTTCTGTCTACCATTGGCCCTGTTGGCTTGGAACAGTAGCAAAACAGCACATTATGTTGGGAACAGAGGTGGACTTAATTTTGTGTAGCAAGTGAAAGGGAAGGAAGAAGAGGCTAAGGTCTTTCAGTCCTTCAAGAATATGCCTCCCCCACCCCTGCCCCATGCTCCCATCTGAAAGCTTCCCACTAAGTGCCAGCTTTCCACCATATCCCAGTAGTGCCAAGCTGGGAGCCAAGCTGGTATCACATGGCTTTTTCGGGCATTTCAGATCTAAACAGTGTCAGAATGCATATCTATTCAATAAAGAGATAGCTGAAAGTAATTATTTTTTCCTACAGACACATGCAGGATAATGTTATGGATATTAGAGATGAAATGGGGAATAATAGTCAAATTTTCTGGGCTACTGAAATAGATTTCTAGGCATTGATTACTAGATTTAGCAGAAAATGAAACTCATAAGATCCCTAGTGAATAATAGAATCAGAAAAGAATGACTGTTTGAATAGTCTACCATTGGCCCTGTTGGCTTGTACTGCGTACTGTGTGGAAGGTATCTTCAATTCTTAATTTAACTTCTCTTACTCAAAATGAGACCCAGCAGAGCTATAGAATCAGTCATGCTAGAGTTTTGACAAATATTCTGAGATTAAAGAGACAGAAAACTGATAATGTCTATCCCTGACAGTAAAAGTAAAATGCAATCTATTATCTTTCCCCCAGAAAAGCATATGACTATCTTGTCCTAAGGATGCCCTTAATGCACATAGGTGCCCAGGACTGCTAGAGTACCCTGGTGTTGGGCTTTGTGTTAAGGAGACCAGAGAGTTAGCCTGGTGCCTCAGGTTGCCATTGTGAGCAGAGGTTCTTTTTGTCATAAGAGGTTCTTTTCTTAACTTTCCTAGGAGTGGTAGGTAGTCACCATAGTGATGGTGGGAACAAAAGTCCTAGAACACTTGTGCTTGGCTGAGTGGCAGTAATTTTCCAACTACAGCCCAGGAGAAGGTTTGGAAAATGTAGTGATCTGGTGACAGTGAGTAGGGTCACCTCCTGTTTGCTCAGTGTAAAGTATCATTGAGTCCAGTTTCTGAGATTAAAAGCTTCAGTTTCAAAATTCACTCGCCATCCATTACAGGAGGTGCCTAGGGGCAAATCATAATAATTGACTTCTATGAAATGGTGATGTCATTATGATTTCCCCATCCTGGTCAATATCAGAGCTGATTTAGGGATCTATGAATTGGCAGGAATCGAAGGCCCAAATGGGCATCCCATACCAACAGCAGGCGAAGGGGACATCCTGGTGACAGTTAAAACCAGAACATAAAGTATTTTTCTGCTACTAATGGGGCTAAATTTATTCTTCTGATAGTTTCTTCCCCAGGCTATTTATCCTCTTTCTAGAGGGAAGAGCTTCTGTACCTTCATTTTCAGTATCTTAGACTTTACAGTATAAACACAATTACAATAATACGTTGGCTTTTTAGGTCTCTCTGGACTTTTGAGATGAAAGACCTAAGTGGTGTTTAGTTCCGTGTCTGCTCCTCACATCTGAAATCACGATAGGCTGGTCTCTCTTACTAATTCACCGGAACTGAGGCCCAAGGAAGAGCCAAAAGAGGAATGCATCTCACTCATTTTGCAAATGTCAATACTGAGGAGGTTTGGAGGTGGCGGGTGGTAATTCTACCCATATTTAGAGACAAATGACTTTGCTAAAACTAATTAACAATTTTAAAGAATATAGTTGGTTGATTCAACATGTAAAATGAAGTAAACAGTTTAAATGTAATTGCAAAGGCAATCCTGGGCAACAAAAGCAAGGCAGGAGGCATTACAATCCCTGACTTGAAATTATATTATAAAGCTACTGTGATAAAATTAGCATGGTATTGGAAAAAAAAAAAAAAAAACAGACCCAAGGATCAACAGAACAAATTAAAAGATGCAGATACAAATTCAAACACAGCCATCTTATCTTTTCTTTTTTTGTACCAGGGATCAAACTGCAGACCTTATGCTTGCCAGGCAGGTGCTTGTGCTGCTGAGCTATATCCCCAGCCTCATCTTATCTTTGACAAAGGGACCAAACATGTTCACTGGAGTAAAGATAGCCTCTTTAACAAATGATGCTGGAAAAACTGGCTCTCCACATACTGAAAACTAAAACTAGAACTGGTTCTATTGCCATGGACTGAACTAAACTCAAAATGGCTTAAAGATCTAAATATTAAAACAAAAGCACTAAATCTCCTGGAAAAGAAAGCAGGTGGAAATCTTAAAAATGTAGGGATGGCAGACAGTTCATGAACAAAAATCAAACTGCCCAGTAATACTTGAAAGAATCAACAACTGGAACCTCCTCTTATTGAGAAATTTCTGCATGTCAAAGGAAATTACCACAGGATGAAAGATAGCCCACAAATTTGGAAAAAAAATATTAACCAATAATCATACCAACAAAGGCTCTCTATCTAGAGTATATAAAGAACTGAAAAAAAATAGGGCCCCAAAATTTAAAGACCTAATCCAAAAATGGGTATCTGAGATGAATCCACACTTCTCAGAGGAAGAAATATAAGAGACAAATGATTACATGAAAAACTGCTCCACATCACTGGCCATTTGAGAAATGCAAATTAAAATGACATTAAGATACCATTTAACCTGAGAAAGAATGCCTAGCATAAAGAAATCAGTTAATAAATGCTTGAGAGTCTGTGGGAAAAAGGAACCCTTCTCCACTGCTGGGGGTATGTAGACTGTTACCACCACTATGGAAATCAGTGTGGAGACTTCTAAAAAAAACTAGGACTGGAAATCTCATTCAATCCAGCTATCCCCCCTTCTGGGAATTTTCCCAATAGAACTGAAGACATCATTTCATAGTGATCTATGTGAGCCCATGTTGATAGAAGCACAATTTGTCATAGTAAAGTCTTGCAAGCAACCAAAATACTCATCACCTGAGGAATGGATGAAAAAGATAAGGTATTTTTATACAACGGAGTACTACTCAAGTATAAAGAAAGACAAACTCGAAGCCTTCATAAATAAGTGAATGCAACTAGATGTTATACTTGTAAGTGAAATAAATCAGACTCACATATGTAAATATCATATTGTCTCCCTGGTGTAAGAACCCTAAAGAAGAAGTAAAACCTGAAGGTATAATAGATGTAATGAAACAAAGAAACGGAACTGAAGGATGAAACAATGAGGATGAGAGAATGGAGAAAAGATAGGAAAAAAAGTAGAGGGAAAAGCATGAAAGTATATATACAGGATGCTAAGGTGATTGTACTAAAAGTTTCTGTCAGTTTTTTGAAAATAGCAGTTAACGTGTAGAATTTTCACCTTGACTAACTCTATGGTGATATCTGTGATCTAAGCAAGTACATAGATGACAGCAGTGTGTAGTACAAAAATCATGCTTGAATGCTTGTCATCTTGGTCTTCTAAATGTGTACGGTTTCTAATGTCATATCAATTATTACTATACGCTCTTCAAAATAAATTTTTTAAAAAGACGAAAAAGAAAAACAAGAGGGGCAAGAGCAAAACTTTAAGGTTTCTACAAAACAAGTGGTAATATGTAATCATATGTCCAATCTTACATAAATATATCTGTTAAACTGAGCAACAGATTTGATGATAAAAATAGATAATTTATCAACCATTGTTAATCAGCTGTTGTTCTGAAAATCTATAACATATGTATTGTTGTATGTTACCTTGTTTCTGTCATCATTTCTAATTTTTGTTCTTGTTTTTGTCTTTTACTTTTCAAAATGAAATAATAAAGTTACATTTATTTTTTTTTAAAGGGAAGGGGACAGGAAGAGGAATGCAGGTGTAATTTAGTGGTAAAACATCTGTGCAGCAGACAGCTTGATCTCCAGCACTGCAAAATAATAATAATTAGAACACTTTTACTATTTTATTTTATTTTTTTTAATTTTTATTTTATTGAAGTACAAATATCAATGAGACAGCTTTAGTATTTTAGTAAATTTTGTTGAACTGTAGCACATATATGGAAAATTGCAATTAATAAGTAGGCTAGATAGATTTTCACCAGGTGAACTTTCCTGTTTAAATCATAAAAGGAAAGGAGGAAAACAGGAGATGATTGATAATCATCACAATTTGAAACATCCGTATGTAAAAAAAGGTCATACAACATAAAGGGGGAAATGACAAACTAGGAAAATATTTGCCAATGTATCACAAAACAAAACTACCTTGTGCTATTTTCAAGGTAAAAGACAATTTTAAAACTTAAATACCCAAGCTTAAAAGTAGGAAAGGCACACATGACACAATCAGATGTATGAGCTGAGGATATAGCTCAGTGGCACAGTACCTGCCTGGCAAGTGTGAAGTCTAGAGTTCGATTCCTGGTTTAAAAAAATCCAAAAGAAGGGGGCCAGGGAGGTAGCTCAGTAGAATAAGTGCTTGCCTGGCAAGTGCAAGGGCCTGAGTTCAATCTCCAGTTCTAGAAAAAAAAAAAAAAAAATTCCAAAAGAATAATTAGCTGTATGAAAGAAATGTCTTCTCTTGTAATTAAGTTTATTGGCAATTGTAAAAACCATATAATGCTCTGTGAAAGGAGACAGTGGAAACAGAACTTGAATGCCTTGTATGTCTTCCTAGTAAGAGTTCTTGAATGTGAATGGGGGTGGACAGGGCTCTTGTAGTAGGCATTCAGAACCCGCAACAAAAGCATCTTTGTTCCAAATTTCTACTTCTAGAAATGTTTTGAAATGAATAATAGTAAAACAAAAATAACTTTACATCAAATTTGGGGAAACAAAATATAGCTAGCTACATATACAATATGTCCTTCCTCCATTTAAAAGTACTATCACAAAAGAGCTGGGCTTGGTGTCCTCTGCAATCCCAGCACACGGAAGGCTAAGGTAGCAGGATCATCCGGAGTTTGAGGGCAGCCTGAACTCCATAGCCAGACCTCGGTTTCTCTCCCCACCCTCCTGCCCTACTTCTCCCTTCTTCACTAACCATAAGTCTTAGTTCAACATGAGAA
>PVKA01055320.1:0-10374 GCA_004027165.1 Ctenomys sociabilis
ACAAAAAGACAAAAAAAAAAAAAGAAAAAATGTTCCACATTGCTAGTCATCTGTGAAATGCAAATAAAAACAACACTGAGATACCATCTCACTCCAGAAAGAATGGCTATCATAAGGAAATCAACCAACAACCAATGTTGGAGAGGTTGTGGGGAAAAGGGAATACTTCTCCATTGCTGGTGGGAATGTAGACTGGTACAACCATTGTGGAGGTCAGTGTGGAGACTCCTCAAAAGAGTAGGACTAGAAATCCAATTCAAGCTGGCTATCCCCCTAATGGGAATTTTCCCAGAGGAACTGAAAACATTATATCATAGTGATATGTGTATATCTATGTTTATAGCAGCACAATTTGTGATAGCAAAATCTTGGAAACAACTAAGATGTCCATCACATGAGGAATGGTTGAAAAAGATGTGATATTTGTATATAATGGAGTATTACTCAGCTATTAAAAATGATAAGCTTGAAGCATCTATATTGAAGTGGATGCCACTTGAACATATACTCATAAGTGAAATAAACCAGATACACCTGTGTAAATATCATATAGTCTCCCTAGTATAAGAAGCAAAAAGAAGAAATACAAATGGAATTGTACAACAACAACTAAAAACAATTGAGTCAGATAAGGCAAAGTGAATGGCATATGCTGCAGGATACTAATCAGCTTTTCTTCTGGATGGTTAAAAACCTAAGTTTACAGATCAGAATTGGAGAAATAGAAGAACTGCAAGACCAGGCAACATTTTGGCCCTAGCCTTTCAAGGTCAGCAAAGACTCAAGACATAGAAGAACCTGTACTGCAACATCATGAAACTCAGTTGAGCTCCAAATTTTCTAAACTAGGAGATTATGGAGCCACAGAAGAAAGAGATCGAAGTTCTATAGTGTTCCTGGGGAGAGTCACATGGAGAGAAAACTTTCGCAGGCTCTCACAGAGAGCAAACTGGTCAAGCATTGGCCGTGACTCATCCACATGGATGACACAGACAAAGGATCTACAGAATAAAGTACAGGACTACAAGATAAACCCTGAGGGGACTTCACTGACCTCATAAGAAACAAAAAGTACATGTGTTGGTATATAGGTCTTGCTCTATCTAGGTCTTAACCATCCAACAGAAAAATATAAAAATGAGGTATACAATGCGGGGCCGTAATAATAAGTTGAGCTATAAATGGCTATGGTCAACAACTTCTTCAGATAACTCACTATTGTTGTGGAATGCTAGACTGTGTTGGATTGTGTTGTTGAGTTCAAACACCTAAGTTAGTTGAATGACAATGGAGTGTCCATCCTTGACAGGTGTAGACCAAGGAAGGGGTATAGAAAGGAAGAATCATGATGTGTGTGTATGGACAGTACAGTTGGGATAGATAACGCCGTGCTTCTACATAATTCTATGAGAGGCAAGATTTGCAGTAATGGTGGTTGGACAGGATATTATGTCAGCTTCTAGTACTATGGACAACCACTAGGAGAATAACAAGGTAGAAAGTATTAGTTATTGAATCTTTGATGTAATTCAGGTATTAAAAATAAGATATGCAAACAGCTACACTCTCTTAATTTACTGATAAGAGACATGTGCTACAATATTATCTGTAAGTATAATATCATGTATGCTCCTTCTATGATACCAAAACATTATGAAAACAGTTTGCAGTGTATTAATTTATCAAATCCATCTTGTCAAGGTATCTTAAAACTGTCTCATTGATATTTGTACTTCAATAAAATTTAAAAAAATAATTTGTTTGTTGTCTTCTTTATTTATTGTTTCCTATTTCTCCCTTTATAATTTCTTAGAACTTTTTAATTTATTTTTCCAATTAGGCATGCACATACCTGCTAATCTGAACAACTAATCTAAAACAACAATGTGTAATGCAACAAACACTGTCAAATTCATATTATTTTGTTTCGTGAAATTCTGTATCATTTCTAATATTTTCTTTTACATTACTATTCTGCATTCTCTTATAAAAGAAAGGAACAAGGAAACTTAGTTGTCTTTCCCATCTTGCAAGATGGTGGGTGAAAAAACTGCGAAGCCAGACACTAAAGAGAAGAAACCCAAAGCGCAGAAGGCTACTTTCACTTGTACTAGAAAAAAAAGGTAAGGTAAAGGCAAAAAAGTCTAAGGAGGTGCAGCCCCACTGCAGTTGAAATCCTGTCCTGCTTAGAGGAACTGGTATTTATTCCCATTCTGTTATGTATTCCAGAAAGGTTTTGTACACAATAAAGTACACAGCTGTTAAATCAAAGGTTGAGAAGCAATAGGAGAATGTTCTTGCTAGATCACAAAACCAGTTGGTGGGGACAAGAATGGAGGTACCCGGGTGGTTAAGCTTCAAAAAAAAAATGCCTAGATACTACCCTACCGAAGAGTGCCCCAAAAGCTCTTGAGCTATGGCAAGAAACCCTTCAGTCAGCATGTGCAGAAACTTCAAGCCAGCATCACTCCTGGTACCATCGTGGGCATCACAGAGGCAAGAGTGGTCTTCCTGAAGCAGCTGGCCAGGGGCTTGCTACTTGTGACTGGACCTCTTAGCCTTAGTCATGTTCCTGTATGAAGAACACACCAGAAATTTGTCATTGCCACCTCTACAAAAACTGCTATCAGCAAAGTGAAACTCCTCAAACACCTCACTGATGAAGAAGAAGTTGCAGAAACCCAGACACCAGGAGGGTGAGATCTTCGACACTGAGGAAGAGAGATACCAGATTTCAGAGCAGTGCAAGGTGGATCAGAAAGTGGTGGACTCACAGATTTTAGCAAAAAATCAAATCTGTTCCTCAGCTCTGGGCTACCTATGACCCGTTTTTGCTCTGACAAATGGAATTTATCCTCATAAGTGAGTGTTCTAAATTTCTTACTAAGAACCTAATTAAATAACTCTCTTTCTCTCTCTCTCTCTCTCTCTCTCTCTCTCTCTCTCTCTCTCTCTCTCTCTCTCACACACACACACACACAGAGAGAGAGAGAGAGAAAGCCACTATATATTTGTAAAGGAAATAATCCACTAAGACTTACCAATTATTACATGAATTGACATACCCAATTTCATCAAACAAGCACTACTTAAAAGGATATACAGGCCCCAATATAATAATACTGAGTGACTTCAACGTTCCTTTCTTACCACTACATATGTCAGCCAGACCAAAAACATAAAAAAAAAAAAAAAATAGAGCTATGTCCAAAACAGATCATATCTTAGGCTTTATGGAAAGTCTTAACAAAATACAAAAAATTGAAATCACTTTCTGTATGCTATCAGATAATACTGGAATGTAAATAGAAATCAATAGCAAGAGAAACTACAGAAAGTACACAAATTAAGACACATGAAGATTGAAAACTTTCACTTTTGAATTAACATTTTGTACTTGAAGAAATCAAGAGTTATTATTTTTTCAATCCTAGGCTTAAATGAAATTGAAAACACAATGCATCAGAATCTCTAAGACACAGGAAAGAGTCTGAAGAAGGAAGTGTATTGTTATACATGCCTACATAAAAAATCATAACTCAAATAAATAACCAAATGATGCATCTCAAGGTCTTAGGAAAATAAGAAAAAACTAACCCTCAATCTCAGTAAAAGAAAAAAAATAATAAAATTTAGAGTTCAAAAAGGGTAATACAAAAGATTAGTCAAAAAAAGAAAAGTTGGTTCTTTAAAACAATTAACAAGGTTGATAAACCCTTAGCCAAACTAACTCAAAGAAACTGAGAGAACCAAAGAAATATAACTAGCAGTGTAAAAGGGGATGTTACAACAGATATCACTAAAATCCAGAGATCATGGACCATTTTGAAAACTTTCAGCCAACGAATTTGAGAATCTACAAAAACAGATAAAATTTTAGACACAAATGACCACCAAACGAACCAGGAATATATAAAAAATTAAACAGTTCACTAAAAAGCAATGAGATTAAAACAGTATAGTCTCCCAAGAAAGAAAAGCCTGGGACTAGACAGATTTGCTATAGTTTACCAACCCTTTAGAGATCATCTAATACCAAAAAAACTTACTACCCTGTAGGAAGACTCAAGAATAACTGTTTTGCAGATGCCAGACTCAGCATTAAGGAGCAACACATCCTCCTTCCCCCTACACAAGCAAGCACACTTCATGCCCGAGGCACAGTGCCCTCCCCATGTGAGCTGGTAGGCCTGCATGAGGACAGCAACGGCATTCTCTTGTGGCAAGCAAGCTGGCCCATGCAGGACATGTGGCGTCTACCACGTGGAAGCAAACAGGCCCACGAAACCAAGTGGCATTTCCCTAAATCTTGAATGGGGTGTGATATCTATTAGCAGAAGGTGAAGGGACAAGCAATTCCAAAACTGCTATTAAGTCTTAGGACAAGAGAATTTGTGGAGATAGGTAATGTTCAGAATTTTGTCAAAAGTTCATTTTTTTTATGAGTTCCTTGAAACTACAGTTATTTCTAAATTTATAACTTTAACATATAAAATATGAATATTTAAGCCTAGCCCCTCTCTAGCTGAACCTATTCTCATTCTTAAGTTTTTGCCTATATTCTAGTAATTGAAATTTTTTACACACAAGTTTGTTTCCTCACACAGTTATAAGACTTCCCTGGGTAAATGCCAAACCACTTTCAGCCTGTGACCAAATTTGTCTATGGCCTGCCTTGGACAACCACTACCTATTTCTTAATTTTTCTTCTTACTGTGTCTTGTAACTTTGCATTATGTTTGATATATTCAGTGTCTCCAAGTTTAAGAATAAGTTGCTTTTCACATTAGATTTCTCAAGGACATGCAACTACATCTCAGACTGGGAAAAAAAAAACTAAACAAATGATAGAATTCACATATTTTAATATTCCCTCATTCTGTACATGATTCTTAGTTATAAGGAGCAGCCTTATGAATAATGATATATAGAAGTTGATAATATATACTAAATTTTTTCTTTTGCCACTTTATTTTGCCACTTACCCAAGACTATTTATCAAAGAGAGCAGGAGTCCTATGCATCATGGAGATTCACTGGGGCTAACCATCCTACAGCTCATTAAAGCAGCCAAAAACCTGTGGCTTTATCCTGCTGACCCATAACCTAGCTCTTCTTTTGTCAGTACAGTACATTTAATTATACCTAGAAAAACTTCTATACTTCTGTATATATGTGTACTTATACCTAAATGCTGACTGTTACCTCAGAAGATTTCTCTCTGTAAGTATTCTATTTGAATCTAAAATAAAAAATTATTAATGAGTACTGATTTTATCTATAGGGTTACTGATACTGCTATATAAGCCAAAAGTAGAACTGAAGTTCTGACTACAGACTCCAAAGAGATCCAGTGCAATGACACTTTGTAATGTGGGTACACACAACTTATACCCTCAACATCTCTGTACCAATTTACTTTTTTTGAAATCAAAGTTGTTTTCTAAATCAAAGGTATTTATGATTTTTAAATGTTTTAGTTATGGTAGTCTTAATTTTTTATTAATTACTATGAATGCTGCCTACACATGTCTTATAAGTTTTTAAAATTTATTTTAACTCAATGGTAGATTAAATCATCTTTCCAGTTTGCCTGGAAAATTGCTAATCATAAATACAACTTCTCTACAGAGGAAAAAAAAATCTGAGTTTTTTAAAAAAATCTGGGGCCGGGGAGATGGCCCAGTAGAATAAGTGCTTGCCTGGCAAGTGCTAGGGCCTAAATTCAATCCCCAGTTCCACCGAAAAAAATTAGACTATACCTAATCTATAAATCATATTCAGAAATGTAGAACTGCCTCTACAGAAATATTGGCTTCATGACCTAAAAAAAGAAAAGAAGAATGAAAGGCCTGGAATTTTTTAGAGATATCAAATCCAATTAAGAAGATCACAGGAGAACTTCCAGGCCTGCCGCGCTACAGAGACCTTTCCCAGTGTTTTCCAGTCCTGCCCCACCACCCCAGACCCAGCACAGCTCACCCTGTGAGTGAGACCATCCACCACCCTTTTGGGAGCCCTGCAGACCTGCCAAAGCCCAGGCCTGGCGAGAGCTCCTATGCTCTCCTGCCCCCCAAAATCCCTCCACACCCAGCGCAGGCCTGACATACAGGCCTGGAGTGAAACTCTGCAGCTGAAGTCCCTGCACTGAGACTAGGGTCAAAATCACGCAGCTAATCCAGGAGCAGAGCATCTTGTCAAAGGGGTACAACAGACTCACTCCAAGGACAGCAAGAGGAAGGAGGTGAGCACAGCAGCCAGACCCAAGACAGGCACAACTACATCAACTAGAACTTGGTATAACAATGTGTGAATTTCATAAGGTGCTAAGGTTAGAACTGCACCAAAACTCTACACCGAAGGTCAGAGGTCAGAGCTATAAGACATGATAAAAACAAGGAGCCAAATGCAATCTCAGGCCTCGAGCCCACCAATGATAAGTGCAGAGGACACTAGCTCAGCAGAAATGAATAAATTAACAGTGTCGGAAGCAAAGAAATAACAGCAGAAAGGTATAGAGGAACTTAGACCAGAACCAACACCTGAAATAAAAAAAGAAATTTTTGAATACATAGCATCTGAAGTAATGAATCAAATCCAGAAACGTATGGAGCAAACCCAATGCCTACCCAGAACAAGTACAACAGTTCCAGCTGAAACTTATGAATTAACAGTGTCGCAAGCAAAGAAACAACAGCAGAAAAGAGGAACTCAGAGCAGAAATAATTTCAGAAATAAAAAGAAATCTTTGAAATCATAGCATCTTAAGAAGAGAATAAATTATGGAAACATATGGAGGAAAACCAACTTGGAAAAAACTCTGCAGTAAAAGAATTAATAGCTACCTCTAAAGAAGACATTGACAAAAAAAATAGAGCAGATTAGAAATATGACGGATTCTTTGAATGAACAATATAGGAAAGAAACAGATCACATGAAGCAAAGTCTAAGAGATATAGAAGAACTTAAAATCTCAATCACTAGTCTACAAAACCGTCTGAGTGAAAGCAAAGACAGACTTTCAGATCTTGAAGACGCTGGTGCAGCTGGGAAAAAAGGTGAGAAAGGATCTCTTAAAAACAATGAGGATGAAGGAAAAAATATTCCATCACCTCCAAGACGATGCCAAGATGAGACTAATAGGCATAAATGAGAAAGATGGGGTCAAATGATATAAAAAGAATATGGGCAGAAGTAATAAGAGAAAACTTCCCAAATATGAAGAAACAATCTGACATTCAGGTAACCAAAGCATACAGAATGCCAAATAACTTCAACCCAACTAAAAACACACTGAGACATATAATAGTCAAGGTTCCACAAATCCAGTACAAGAATAAATACTGAAAGCTGCTAGAAAAAAGAAGCAGATTACATTCAAAGGAAAACACATCAGAATTACAGCTGACTTTTCTTCACAAACCATGAAGGCAAGGAGAGCATGGAGCGGAGTACTTCAAGACCTCTAAGAAAACAAATTCCAGCCCAGACTACTATAGCCTGCAAAACTCTCAAGTTTGATGGAGAAGTGAAATACTTCCATAACAAAGAACAACAAAAGAATTTCATGATGACAAATCCATCCCTATCCAGGCTACTGAAAGATGTTCTAGAGAGGGACCACAATGACCAGAACTCCATGAATGAGAACAGCAGGAACCCACTAAATAGGGCAAACAATTAAACACAGGACAGAAAAGAGTAAACAACTGCAGGTAAATATCATGACAAACATAAGTCAACATATTTCAATTATAACCATCAATGTAAATGAACTCAATTCACCAATTAAGAGAAATAGACTGGCACAGTGGATTAGGAAACAAAACCCAACAATATGCTGTATACAAGAAACACACTTATCTCAAAAAGACATTCATAGGCTGAAAATCAAAGGATGGAAAACAATACTGCATGTGTCAGTACTGCAGAAAAAAGCAGGGGTAGCAATCTTATTCTCAGACAGTCTCATCTTCAAACCAAGAATGATCAAACAAAATAAAGAAGGCCACTATATACTGGTTAGGGTGAGAATTCAACAGGAAGAGGTAATACTCATAAATATATATGCACCAAACAAGGGAATACCCAGCTATATAAATCAAATCTTAACAGACATGAAAAATCTAATATCCAAGACCACAATCTTAACAGGAGACCTAAATACCCCCTTATCCCACAAAGATAGGTCAACCAGACAAAATATTAGCAAAAAAGTAGTAAAACTGAACCAAAGCCTGGAACAAATGAACTTGGTGGAGATACAGAGTGTTTCACCCACCCACAGCTGAATACAGATTTTTTTCAGCTGCACATGGGTCATTCTCTAAAATAGACAACATACTGGTCCATAGGTCACACTTAAGTATATGCAGGAAAACAGAAATTATCCCATGCATATTATCTGATGACATTGTAACGAAACTGGAAATAAACAAAAAAGAAACCAGAAAACCCCCCTAAATACATGGAAATTAAACAATACACTACTCAGCAATCATGTATCACAGATAAAATTAAACAAGAAATTCAACAGTATCTACTATTCAAAGGAAATTCAACCACAACTTATCGGAAATTATGGGATGCAATGAAAGCAGTTCTGAGAGGGAAGTTCATAGCTATGAACTCACACATTATGAAAACAGAACAGGTACAAATAAACACACTAATGCAGCACCTCAAACATCTATAAAAGGAAGAGCAAACCAACTCCAGAGCCCAAAACCAGAAAAAAATCTTAAAGATTAGAGCAGAAATTAATTCAATTGAGATGAAGAAAACAGTTCAAAGAATCAATGAATCAAAAAGCTGGTTCTTTGACAGACTAAATAAAATTGAAAAACCCTTAGCTAACTTCATCAAAATGAGGAAAGAAAAATTCAAATACAAGCAATAAGGAATGAGAAGGGCAAAATCAACACAGACCCAGTGGAAATTCAGAATATTATCAATAGCTACTTGGAGAATGTTTACGCTCACAGAATAGAAGACATAGATGAAACAGACAGATTCCTAGAAAGGTACAAATTACCAAAACTGAATCAAGAAGATAGAACAACTCTCAATAAACCAATAATAGCCAACAAAATACAAACTGTAATAAAAAGCCTGTTGAAAAAGAAAAGTCCAGGTCCTGATGGATTCACAGTTGAATTCTACAAGAAATTTACACAAGATATAATCCCTACACTCCACAAACTCTTCAATGAAATTGAAAAGGAAACAGTTCTCCCAAAATCATTCCTGGAGACAAGTATTACACTGATACCAAAACCAGGGTATGCAAAAATCCTCAATAAAATCCTAGCAAACAGAATACAGCAAATCATCAAGAAGACACAACTAAAAAAGAGAATTACAGGCCAATCTCCTCCATGAACACAAATGCAAAAATCCTCAATAAAATCCTAGCAAACAGAATACAGCAAATCATCAAGAAGATAATACACCATGGCCAGGATTCATCCCAGGGATGCAAGGATGGTTCAATATTCACAATTCTACAACTGTAATACACTGTATCAATAGAGCAAAAACCCAAAACCACATGACCTTCTCAATTGATGCAGAAAAGGTTTTTGAAAAAGTCCAACACTCATCCACATTCAAAATCCTTCAGAAAATTGGAATAGAAGGGCTCTACTTCAATTTGATAAAAGCCATCTATGATGACAGAACGGCTAATATAATTCTAAATGGGGAAAAACTAAAATCTTTTACTCTTAGATCTGCTACACGACAAGGATGTCCTCTATCACTCCTCCAATTCACTATAGTTTTGGAATCATTAGCTACAGCCATAATATAAGAGAAAGAGATAAAAGGAATAAGAATGGAAAAGAAGAAGTTAAATTATCACTATTTGCAGATGACATGATACTTTACTTGCAGGACCCAAAAACTCCACCAAGAAGCTACTAAAATTGATATAGAAATTTAGTAGCATAGCAGGATACAAAGTCAATACTCAAAAGTCAATAGCATTTCTCTACACAGATAACAAACACACAGAGAGGGAAAGTATAGAAACAATACCTTTTACAATACCACCACAGAAAATGAAATACCTTGGAATTTATCTAACTAAAGAGGTTAAAGATCTTTTCACAGAAAATTATAGTGCCAAAAGAGATTGTAGCCGGGTGTGGTGGTGCAGGCCTGTAATCCCAGCACTCGGGAGGCTGAGGCAGGAGGATTGCTGTGAGTTCGAGACCTCACAGCATGAGGTACAAAGTGAGCTTAAGGCCAGCCTGAACTGCATAGTGAGACCCTGTCTCAAAAAGACAAAAAAAAAAAAAAAAAAAAAAAAAAAAAAAAAAAAAAAAAAAAAAAAAAAAAAAAAAAAAAAAAAAAAAAAAAAAAAAAAAAAAA
>PVKA01055321.1:0-10373 GCA_004027165.1 Ctenomys sociabilis
ATATTAGAAGAACCCATTTAAAAGGTCATTAAAGATTTCTATGAAACAGTATCAATCTTATGGTGAGTTATACACATATCTTTTTCATATGTGTGTGTGTGTGTGTGTGTGTGTAAAAGATAGGTAGGAAGTGATATGAAGTGAATGGAAAATGGAAATATACTTTTTAAAGTTTCTAATACTAGGAGAAAATATCATATCATGTCTTTTATGTTGTAAGTCAAATATACAGTATAAATCTTAAAACAAAAATTAAGATTAAGCAATATTCAGAAAATTAACTAATTACTTGAAAATTAAATGTTTCAAAACAATTGAACTAAGAAAAAGTTTTCATGACAGTAAAGAATTACTAAGAATAAAACATAAGATAAATACTGGAATGACAAACAAATGACCAGCACTTCTAACAGTTTGGGGATAGGACAGAACATCACACAAAGTTCTAGTGTGTCGTGGACATGAATAATGTCCATAACACTTACTGGTGGCCAGGTGTCACTTGTGGAACTGAGCTACTGCTGTTTCCTTGATATCTACCCTGTAGACCCAGACAGAATCATGACCCGTAGGGTACAAGAGAAGTCCATTTGTAGAGTGTGCTGATGGGAATATCTTGCTGCTGAATAGAAAAGAATAACTGAAAGACTGCTGTTGTATACCTCTTATTCTCCTGTGTTTAGTTGTTTGCTCTATTTGGTGGGTTCTTTCCATTCTCATTCATGGAGTTGTGGTCAGTTTGCTCCCTCTATAGAACATGTTTTTTTTTATTTTTTATTTTTATTTATTTATATTTGTGGAACCAGGGATTGAACTCAGGCCCTTGTGCTTGCCAGGGAAGTGCTTATTCTACTGAGCCATCGCCCTGGCCCCCTAGAACATCTTTTAGTAGTCTCTGTAGGGTTGGCTTCGTCATCATGAAATTCTTAAATTGTTCTTTGTCATGGAAGTATTTCACTTCTCCATTATACTTGAAAGAGAGTTTTGCAGGGTATAACAGTCTGGGTTGGAATTTGTTTTCTTGTAAGACTTGAAGTACTTTGCTCTTCTTGCCTTGAAGGTTTGTGAAGAGAAATCTGCCATTATTCTGATGGGTTTTCCTTTAAATATGATCTGTTTCTTTTCTTTAGTGGCTTTTAGTATACTGTTCCTGTGCTGAATTTCTGGGATCTTGATTATTATATGTCTGGGTGTATTTTTGATTGGGTTGATATTATTTGGAGTTTTATATCCTTTGGTTACTGAATGTCAAATAGTCTCCCCATGTTTGGGAAGTTTTCTGCTATTTCTTCCATCCATATTCTTTTGATATCATTTGTATTGATTCCTTCCTTTTCATTGATGCTTATTAGTCTCATGTTGTTCATCTTTGCATCATCTTTCAGGTATTGATTTACTTTTTCCTGCATCCTAGTTGTTTTTAAGAGATCTTTGCTTACTTTTCACAAGCTGCAATGGTGTCTTTAAGGTCAGAAAGTCTATTCGTACTTTCATTCGAATGGTTTTGCCAGCTTGTGATTGAGGTTTAAAATTCCTATGTATCACTTTGGATCTGCTTCATGCATTCTATTTCTTTCCTATATTGATTATTCAGGGGTTCCATCATTTTTATATTGTTTTTTTTATATTTTTTATCAGTGTATGTGGTCAAATTTATCAAACTTTTTTAAGCTTTTGATTTTTTTTTTCTGTCTTGGTTTTGGCTAGACTAAAACTAAAAGCTTAGAGCATGCTAGGTAAGTACTGTGTTGCTGAGATGGGACTTGTAGCAATCCTCCCAAGCACTGGGATTGTGGGTGTGCACCACCCCCCGCAACCTCGGCGGCCAGCCCTCCTTTCTCTTCTTGGTGTTAGATGCCCCTGATAGTAGAAATCCCTTTACATATTACTCTGGTTCTAGATTTCTGTTACTTTGGTCAGACTGTCCCTGTACACCATGACAGTTTTTTAAGTATTGCCAATTTTGTCTTTAAATGCTTGCTAGAATTAGTCAATCCTCACTTCTTTTCAGTTTTATTTTCTTTCAGGTTTTTTATCATTCTGACTTGTTCATTTCCATTTGAACCTCAGAAAGACTGATTTGTTCCCTGTTTTATCCTTCCCCAAATTATATTTGGATCTCATCAAATTTGTTAATTAATTTAACGAACTCATTATTTAGTACTTTTATCAAAGCACTAGTTTTACTTTTCCCTTACTGCAAAGCTTTATTTCATTTAAATGTAACTGTAGTTCTGTACATAGGATTTTTATATACTTATTGTTAATTTTACTTGTAATTACCTTGCATGTAATTTAAAATTCTAAAGAGGAACTTTATTTACATAATATTTCATACCTTACTCTTGTTGATTATCTGGACACTTCATTTCTATGCCTTAATTTTATGTCAATACCTCCACTTACTGTTGGTAGCCAATGTTTAGTTGATTCTTCTGTGTTTTTTACTTATTCATTTATTTGTTCATTTATTTTGGTGGAACCAGGGATTGAACTCAGGCCCTTGCGCTTGCCAGGGAAGTGCTTATACCACTGAGCCATCTCTCTGGTCCCCCTCTTCTGTGTTTTTTAGATATAAATTATAATACTCACATTTAATTTTATCTTTTACTATTTTTGGGAGGGATGGAGAACTGGGGATTCAACTCAGACCCTTGCACTTGCCAGGGAAGTACTTATTTTACTGAGCCATCTCCCCAGTCCCTACTAAATTATTTTGTATATCTAACGTAATTTTCATCTTTCATTTTATTGTCAACTGTGCACAAAATTGTTGAATAATAGTGATGAAAATGAAAACATTTGTTCTGAAATTTAATGGGGATGATTTAATTGTTTCTATATTTGACTCAAAATAAGTATATTTCACGAGGCCAAGGAAATATTCATGTATTTATGATTGACGAAGGTGCTTTAAATCACATATGAACTTTAAATTCATATGAATTTTCAGAAAATCTGGAGGTATCTATGCCTTTTGTCCTGCTGGATCTATTGCTACAGTGAATTACATAAATACTATTCTTAATACTGAAATTTCTCTCTTTACTCAAAGAGCCTTAGTTCTCAGGGTGTAATTTTCTTTTAATATGAGGCTTGAATCAGCTAATGCTTTATTTAGTAGTATCTCACATCAATAATTACAAGATAAATTGGTCTACAGTCATTTTTGTTGTGAAAACGTTCATTGAATTTTGGAACCAAGTTCATCTTTGCTTCATAAAAGAAAACATTGACCTTTTCTTCTTTTTCTGCACTATAGAATTACTTGCTCTTTGGAGGTTTGTAAGGATTTTCCACGAAATCATTTGGTCCTTGTGTGTGCTTTTTGGCCAGGAGGGTTTGAGATACAGACAGCATTCTCAAACCATCTTGTATGTAATTAGGTTATTTGTACATTTATTCATAGTTGAGTCTGTACTGGTACATTTATCAAGAAAATTACCTACTCTATCTAAATTTTCAAATTTAACTGAAATTGAGCACATTGACTTGTTTAACTTTTCCTATAGACATAATTTCTTTTATTTCTTATTTTGTGTAATTTTGCTTTCTCTTATTTTTGAATAGCACTTGTTATGGGCTTATGTTCATTATTCCTTCTATCTTTTGTTTCTTAATTTCTTGATACATTTCTCTTTATCAGTTATTTTACTCTGCTTTTTTTCAGTTTATTTTGCTGTTCTTTTTGTAGGTCCTATTGAATGGACTTGTTTCTACCTTTATTTGCTCAGTAAAAACATCAAAGATTTTGCTATTTTTTTTTTTTTTCACTGCTTTACCCAGTCACATAAATTCTGACATGGAGTATTCTTACTGGTTTTACTTTCAAGGTATTTTAAAATTGATTTTGGATTTTTTTCTTTGTTTCCATAGTTAGGAGAAAATATCTAAGTTTCTATGTAATTGAACTCGTTTTCTGGGTATAGTTTTAATGTATTATGTCTACCTTGAGATATGGAATAATTTTTCTTTGTCACTTGGTTAGGTTTTATGAAAACCTAGAGTCTTTTTTTTTTCTTAATAAAGATTAAACACTTATTTACATATTTTATTTGGAAGTGTTTACACCAGTACAGTGCAACTAAACTTCAGAGAGAATAGATGTCATTATTTTAGATATCATCAGTTTATTATAAAAGAGACATGGAAATTATGTGCATGATGAAAGACGGCAGAACCTCAGTGGAATGGGCAGCACTGTGTGACGCCTTTTCAACAGTGATTTACTTCACTGTGTGTATTTTCCAAGAACATCACCATCTCTAGGTAAGAAATAATCCTTATTGTCTAGAACTGTCTTGGTGCCTCCATATTCTGGAAGAAGAACTTTCTCTCCAGCTTTCCGCTAACTGGTTGATCTCTCCACCCTTTCCCTGAGAGCCGGACCCCACAGCCACCACAGCTGCCTGCAGCACCTTGGCCTTGAGATTTTTCTGGAAGCATAATGCCTCCTTTGGTGACAGTTTTGGCTGCGCTCCTTTCCACCAATACGCCGTCAAATAGCGGGAGAAACTTCCGAAATGCCTGTCCTGCCGTGGCTCCTGCCCCGCAGCTCACTCCACTACCACGCCGCCTCCGTAAGGAGAAACCTACTCTTCGGCCGTGGGACACGTGAAAAGCCCTATACAGTCTTGAAAATTTAAAAAAAAAAAATCTCTGCTTCTAGGTTACAAAGTTTGATATGCTTATTTATTTTTTATACACGTAGTCATTGCCTGAGAGAAATGGCTTAAAGTTTCTCATTAACGTATTTCTGCCTTTATCTTCTTAAATTCCTGAAGCTCCTGATTTGTGAATGTTGATGCCAAGTTGCTTATATTCCTACGTTTTTTGGCGGAACCAGGGATTGAACTCAGGCCCTCGCGCTTGCCAGGGAAGCCCTTATTCTACTCAGCCATCTCCCTGGCCCCTAGCTATTCCTACTGATTACACCTCATTCTGTACCTTTAGTATTTTAAGGTAGCCTGTGTCTCACTGACTGCTGTTGATACTGGAGTAGGCCCTTTCTGATATTAAGATCATGACCTCTGCTTCCTCTTTGTTTGCACAGTTTTGGGGATGCAGATCTTCATTTTTAATCTGGTTGAATTACCTTTAAAAAAGGAAATGTCTCTTAAATTTTCACCATAAAGTTTGGTTTAATAATTTTAATTATTTATATAAGAAAAAAGTTATAGGTATTTGTGATGTTTCAAACACAAGAATAAAAAAAGAGGTGGTTTGCTATATGCATTATTCTGTACCCAAAATATGTAAAAACATAAGCATTGATGCCACATGGAACAGGAATGTTTAATGGGATAACAAAATATAAACTGATAGTTACTTGCAAAAGAGAGATATAATTGGATCCCATATGAATAGCCATACCCTTGTCTTTAATCATGTTTTCTGAAGTTTAAATAATTACATGTATCATTTTTATAATCTGAAATATAATTTTTCTCTAAGAAAGAAATGTCATTATCTGATATTATAATTGTGACAGGAGCTTCAGGAATTTAAGAAGATAAAGGCAGAAATACGTTAATAAATAATTATAATCGTGGTATCAGCTAAGGACAGGATTTCTTATTGCCTGCCACAGTGGTAGCATTTTTAATTTTTTTTTTTTTTTACTGTACCAGAGATCAGCCTCGCGACTTTGCATTTCCCAGGTAGGTGCTGTGCCACTGAGCTATATCCCCAGCCCAGTGGTAGCATTTTCAGACAGAGTTCCCTAGTACAGTTCTTCCTGTTTCACCAGAGGAAAACCCAGTCTGGTAGTCACCCAAGAGCCTCCCAGACTCAGGGACTAAAGCAGGGTGTGGACATTGCCCCAGCTTCCCTGATTTCCATCAGGCCAAACACAGCCTCATGTTACCTGCAGGTCCCCATAGTTACTTACTGCCAAGAATTTCTCACAAAACAGTCTTCAGGAAAGCAGGCGTTCCTCTCTCCCTTTTATTTGTTCACTAATCTTTGCCTCCTCGAGAGACGCAGACATTTCTTTGAATAAGAACCTGTTGATTTTCCTTTTCTGTTCCTCAGAGGGTAATTTAACTGTCTCATTAGTGTTTCTATGTGTCATTTTACTTGAGTTCCTCTGAGTTTTTGTCATCCTTTTACCAGCTGAGTCGGAGACAGAAGCTAGCATTATAAGGCCTCTTAAGAAATTAAAGCCATTTCTATGAAATAGTCTCAGTCAAGAACTCCCAAAGTTTGTGTTGCAAATCTTTGTCAGGGCTCTTTTTCAGTAAATTCTTCATTTTTCAGTTGAGGCTGAAATGAAATTTGTTGATGCTTCAGTATGTTTCAAATTTGGGGGCAGAGTGGGTGTATAAAAAGCATTTGTTGCTTTGGGTTCTGCCTTTATTTTATTATTGCTTTTAGAGACATAGCTATTTCCATAAACTTTGAGCAATTGCACAATCAGTAATGGGAAAGAACTGACTAAAAATGAAACTAGAAAAGACAAAAGGAAATCTTCTCAAACCATTAATCTCGACTTCTCTTAGCGTAACTTGGGACTGGAGTGTATTTAGAGTGAAAACCTGTCATTGTGCTGTAACTGTATTACTCTTTCCTTCCATAACATTGTTACATCCAATTTGCCAATGAGTTCTTAGAGCAAGGACTGTATTGATTAGGTTTTGATATCAAATCTGCTGCTAGGCTGAGATAAAGCTAACTTGGTTAATAAAATCAAATACTTCTTTTTATCTCACAAACAAGATCAGATTCAAAGAAAGAAAAAAAAAAAAAAAACAGGCATAGACTGTTGTTTGTGCTGTGATTTTGGTGTTTGCCAAAGTCCTTAAGCCATAATGCCAAAGCATTTATGGTACCTTGTATGAGTTCCTAAAACTAACACTGC
This sequence comes from Ctenomys sociabilis, assembly GCA_004027165.1. Lineage (NCBI taxonomy): Eukaryota > Metazoa > Chordata > Mammalia > Rodentia > Ctenomyidae > Ctenomys > Ctenomys sociabilis. The sequence continues at coordinate 6,860 of PVKA01055321.1, forward strand.
CCAAAGGTTGCATTTGACTCTCAAATAACTCAGTATTTTATCAGGACATTCTCTGTCTAAGGGCTGGGGAGACAGCTCATCTGTTTAAGCACCTGCCTGGCAAGTGCAAGGGCCCAAATCCAATATCCAGTACTGCACGCCCTGCTGGGAATCCTGCGTGTGCTGTGCTGGCCTTGAACTCAGTGCTCCTCTTGCCTCGGCCTCCCAGGTGCTGGAATTACAGGAGTGAGTTCACTCATTTGTATAACTTTTGATTTTTCCTGGAAGCATTTGAGTCTCTGTTTCCCTAACCTAAAGCAGAAATACATTGACATTTAGCTCTAAGGTTGTGGTTCTTAAGCATTAATAACAGTTTGTTAAAACATGGAAGGCTGGTGAGCTTGTACCAGACTTTCTGAAAGGTGTCAGAAAGGCCCTGAGAATTTGCATTTTGTACAAGTTGTTAGCTGAGGCCGATGCTACAAGCCCAGGAACAACACTTCTAGGAAAATCACTTTAAATTTACTCCCCCTGAAGGATATCTATCCATTCATTCATCCATTTGTTCATTTGAATATTTGGTATTTATTACAGTGTGTTTTGCTTTCTATCAAAGATTCAGTAGTGATCAAATAATGAAGTTTGGTTTTTATTTATTTTTATTTTTATTTTTTTTGGTGGAACTGGGGATTGAACTCAGGTCCTTGCGCTTGCCAGGGAAGTGCTTATTCCACTGAGCCATCTCCCCAGCCCTTGAAGTTCTTTTTTTATTAGCGAGGTTTGCAGCACATCATGTTTCCCTTCTTCATGTGGCACAGGGGTAAGCACATAACCCTCCCTTGTCCTTTTGTGCCCCTTTTCTACCCTCTCTCCCTCCACATTTCTTGATCCCCTTCCCATAGGAGAAAGATCTTATCTCCCTATTTCAGATTATCTACCTGTTATTTTGCTTTTTATTTACACTTTGGTTTTCTTACTGTAGGAGAAGCCAGGCAACGCTTAAGCTTTTGTGTCTGACTTGTTTCAGTCACCACGTGGTCTCCAGCTGCACCCGTTTCCCACAGATGACTTATCTTCAGTGATCAGGCAAATTTGCACAATCCTGTTTCGTTCATATGGTGTAGAAACAATCAAGAGAATCCAGGGGTGGCTTCCTTAAAGGGTGAACTGAGCTAACTGTGAAAGAGAATCTAGACTCGCTCAGCCAGGCCTGGGGAAGATATTTCTAGGAGAGAGGGTGAGGCGTGCGAGACTCTGCGAAGTGAGACTGCATCTCTGATTGGATATCAGAGGCTGCAGGAACCCCTTCAGGCTGGGTACATCCTGGTTATCGCTGCACGAAGCCAGGTGCCTGTTCTGATGACTTTGAGGGCAGGATAATGGTTTTCCAAACCGCAGGTTCCCAGCCAGGAGACAACGAGCCACGGCTCCCTGCGATCGGATCCAACAGTCCTAATGAAGTGAGCTGCTCAGTAGAAACCTGGCAGAGATTCTCAGTCCTCCGTTCTGGGGGAAGGCCCAGCAGCACGCCACAACTCTTCCAATTTCTCAGCTTCTGAGCATTTTTTGCGGGTGGGGGAGCCAAGCCACCAGATGAGATCACTAACGTCGCAGGCTCAGCTGCTCCGCGGCCTTTCATTCCTCAAGCCTGAATCATCCAGCCAGAGTCCCCAGGGCCCCGCGCCTGCAGTCTCCCCATTATTACCTGAAGCTGGGACCCACTTACGTACATCATCTGTAGCGTCGCCTTATGTACCCACTCAAGTAATTTCTTTTCCCTTATGTGGCCTGAAACTTTTTCTTATTTGCAGTGTCTGAATATAGACATTTTTGTTTTTATTTTCCCTCTGTTTTCTCCTTTATTTGCTGCATTATTTACATAATACTTTCAAAAAAGTGTCCTCCAATTTTTGCATTTGTATTTTCTTTTTTATTTTTGCACATCATTAAGTTCATTTGCATAAAAGAATTTCTCATTCCCACCCCCATCCTTTGTTTTACTCTTTATTTTCAGAAAATGAAATGCTTTAGACATTACCAGCCACTGTGAGCTGTTTTAAAAGCTAATTTATTTTCTGCCCCTTCATTACTCCTTATCCATTGTTTTATGTCTTCCATCAGAATGGATGTTCTTAAAGTTTCCCTTTCTGAAATACCATAACTTTAAGGAATTATTTCCTCTTCCTATAAACTTTGAATTCTTAGCTTCAATAAACGAGGTTTTCATTTGCATTGGATCATAAAGAAGACTGTGCCTTTCACTCTGTATTTTACAGCAGGAAAATTAATTATATCAATGCTACTAGCCAATTTGCTTTTATATAATAGTATTCTAGAGCCTTATAATAGATGCCTAAAGATGTGTCCCTCCCTTAAAGTGTATCTTATGGTGATTTCAAGTACTTTTTGGAGAATATTTTCATCTTGTCCAGGTTTATTTCAAGGTGATGGATGGATTATGCTATTTTCTATGAAGAAGGCTGGAAGAGCCATAAATAACATTTTACTTTTTTGCATTTTTTTAAAAAAACAGTGCATTTCTCCCCTCTGCCCTTCCTCATTCACATCCCTGGACTCTAATTCCAATGCAGACCACATGGATCTTTCAGTATCTGACCGGTGATCTAAGACATCACCAGCAGTGCACGCTCATAGTCTGTACCATAATAAGCACTGGGGAGGCATAGATCCCCATCCTTAGTTCCCTTTATACATTTTTCTGTTTCCTTTCTTGAATATGATATTTTTCTTTTTCATTCCCATTGATAGATAACATTGTTGATTTTTAAGCTTCCTCAACTTCGCTGTATTATTTTTCCAATTTAGGTGATGTCTATTTATTTGGTTAAGGTTTCCTTTGACCTGACTCTTTCACTTTGATTCTGAAAGATCTCTTTGCCTTATGAAAAATGTTATTATTTTCTCTTGTATTTGAATTTTTTGCAGTTTTCTGTAATAATTTGGGGTTTTTTGCTTATTTTTCTTGATGTTTTTATTCATTCTTTTCGAAAGATTTTTAGATGAAATCATAATTATTCTCTGGTAATTTGTTATGTATGTATATAATTTTAAATTCTATTATTGGTAATGTTTGTGTTGAGTATATTTGGATTGATATTTATTGGATTGTCAAAAACACTAAAAAATAATGACAGTTGACTTTTTTTCTACTAGGCTAAGGACTTCAGCAATTCTAGAATTTGTTATACAATCTTTACTTTTTCTGGCAGGTCACTTTGAAATCATTATTATTTAATATTAGGTTATTTTCAATGTCTTTCTTTCTAATAATATATTTAAAAATTTTTATTTATTTTTTATTCATTTTGATGAGAAAAAATGTTGGAGAGGTTGTGGGGAAAAGGGAACACTTCTCCACTGCTGGTGGGAATGTAGACTGGTACAACCATTGTGGAGGTCAGTATGGAGACTCCTCAAAAGAATAGGACTAGAAATCCCATTCAAGCCAGCTATCCCCCTACTGGGAATTTTCCCAAAGGATTTGGATACACTGTATCATAGAGATATATGTATA
>PVKA01055322.1:0-10373 GCA_004027165.1 Ctenomys sociabilis
AAAAAAGACAAAAAATAATAATAATAATAATAAATAAAATAAAAATAAATAAATAAAAAAGCCGGGCATGGTGGTGCATGCCTGTAATCCCAGCACTCGGGAGGCTGAGGCAGGAGGATTGTTGTGAGTTTGAGACCAGCCTGAGCTACAAAGTGAGCTTAAGGCCAGCCTGAACTGCATAGTGAGACCCTGTCTCAAAAAGACAAAAAAAATAAATAAATAAAATAAATAAATAATAAAAAATAAAAGGGGAGATCTGGTGGAAGAGGTGGGTCCCTGTGGGTGTGATCTAAAGGTGCTATCCTTTCCTGGCACTTCCCTGAGTCTCTCTGCTTCCTGTCCACCATGACTGTCATGCTCTCCAAACTGTGAGTGTCAAATAAGAGACTAAGACTGCCATCCTCCTCCTGAGCCCCTCTAGGGCGATGTTAAGACAACCAAATGAGTTCAAACAGAAGAGCTTGTGATCACAAAGATCCAGGCTGAAATGTGTATCTGTAGGGACTGGGAAGATAGTTTGGTGGCATAAGCACCTGCCTGGTAAGCAGGCGGGTCAATCCCTAGTACTGAGTTCAATCCCCAGTACTGCATGCCGGGCTGGCCCTGGAACCCAGAGCATGGTAGCACATGCCTATAATCTCAGCACTAAGGAAGCTGAGACAGAAGGATCACTACAAGTGTGAACTGAGTAGAGAAACTCTGCATCAAATAATAATAATAATAATAATAACATTACAAATGTGTATCTGTACTTCCTGTTTGTATGACTGGAAGCCAGTGATTTTTTTTTTACAGTGCCAGCTATAAAACTGGGCAGTGATATTAGTGCTTAGAGTGACCGGAAAGATTTAACAAGATGTTCATAAAGTACTTGGGCCTCATAGTGCTCACAATATTTAGCTATATTTATTTACTATCATTTATGAGTATCTACAATATGCAAGGTAAGGTAGGAAAGGTAAAGGAAAAACAGAATTCAACAGAACAGCACCTACCTTCAAGGAACTTATATCTAGTGGGGTTGCTTGTGAAGTTTTCCCATAAATCTATCAGGAAAATAGTAATTCTCAGCCTTTTCTGGGGTCATCAAGGCATTGCTAACCTAAGTGGAAACCACTTTGAAGTCCACAGTCTTACCCAGGAAACACCTCTACAAACTAGAGACAGAAATTCTACTGGGAAGGTATATCAGCCACGATGCAACCCTCCTCTGAGCTATGTTAGAAACCATAAGTGATTAAACGATTAGTGGGCCAAGTGAGCCACCCTGTTTTCCTCCCTGTTTGTACTCTGAGTCTGGTGCCAGAAAACACTGAAGGCTTAGTGAGTCACTTTCAGATTCCCTTCCATGGGGCAGTGGCTCCCGGGACCCCGCTGGCATGTAGTCACAAAGACAGAAGGAGCTGGGGAATCTTAAGCCTCAGGCCTTTGAATTCCCATCACATCTAGGGAGGAGACTGGCTCACAGCCCCTCTAGTTTTTCCAGATTCTGGGCGAAAAGGTTTGTAAGTATTATTCTCTGTGTCAAGGAAGGGGTATGGTTAATGACTTGTTTTCAAAATGAGCATGAATCCATAAATCATGTCCAGGGTTCTAAGATTCTACAATGCTTCAAAAGACATCACTCCAAGGAAGCTGACACAAGGAGAGCTAAAAGCTGTGCCGCTGCCCCCCTCTGCACTCCGCTCCTGAGCTCGTTCCAGAGCTAAGCAGACACAGCCAGGGTGGATGGAAAGAAATTCGAAGTGGGCTTGCCCTCTCTCTGGTTCACCGCCCTCGGGGTTGACACCCCAGGCTGAGCACGGAGTAAAATTACAGGCTGAACAGAAGCAGCAAATGAGAGCTAGTGAATACAAAGAAGTTAAGAACTTTATCAAGAATTATGTTAATTATGTCAAGAAGAAATTTAAATCAAGATTTTCCAAAGAGGAACAATAGCTGAATAATCCCTCATCAGATAAGTGGTAGCTGATTATTAGGAAAGAGTCATGACTGCTAGTTCTGCTGCTTAACTTGGTGCCGTGAGCCTCAAGAATCTTCACGATGGTTCTTTAAACTATTGATGCAAGACCCTATGTCCACACCAATTATGGGAGAATTCCTGGGAATAAGGCCTGAGTATCAGGATTTTTCCAAAGATACCCAAATGGATCTAATGGGCAGCTGGGGTTGAAAACTGCTGCCGCAGTTAACAGACCTTCATCACCTGAGGAGTTAAATGCTGCTTTTAAAGCAATTTGGCTTTTTCCCTTGAGCACCAGGAGAATCATGTTGATTAATTAACATTTTCCAAACAACAGCAAAGAATTAACTGCTGCTAATGTTCCGGCCATGGAATTAGACACGACTCCTGTACATCAGATTCGTCTCCCCAGACAGAAGCTTGAACACAGACTTCTGCGAAGGGGAGCTTAGCAAACGACAATCAGGGAAAGGCTGACCTCAGCTGAGCAAGCACTGTGGAAGGAGCAAGAAAGCAAAACTGTAAGCTCATTTCCACATTGATCAAGTATTTATTAAGTGTGCCAGGTACTGTGCTGGGGGCTGGAGATTCAGAGACAAAGCTCAATGCCCCCAGGCACTGACATCTAAGGAGGAAAGAGAAAGGCAGACAGAGCTCTCCAGCCATGCAGTGTGTAGTTGAGGTGCACAGCAGATCTTTGGGGAACCCAAGGAAGAAGCAAGAAGCCTCAGCATGACAGGCAAGGATTCCTGGAGAGGAAAACATAGGAGTCCAGTCTAGAAGGCTGGGACGGCATCCGCTGAGCCACTGAGGTCTAAGGCTTGGGCAGAGGTGAGAAAGAGCACGCTCACTTCTGAGAAGTGACAGATTACAATGGAGAGACAGGCAGGAGGCTGTTACAGAAGCCCTGTTACTCACCTTAAGGACCTTGGAGGCAGTGGGAGTTATTGATGGATTTCAAGTAGAGGTGTAGCAGGACCGCAGCCACATTTAGAATGAGTGGGACCTTGCTACTCAAGCTATGGTCCACTGCATCATCAGAAGCTGCTGTACAGGAGCTTGTTGGAAATTTAAAATAAAAAAATAGGTCCCATCCCAAACTTATTAAATCAAAATCTACACTTTAATAAGTGCCCACATGACTCATGCCACATTGAGGTCTGAGACATACAGTTCAAGTGCAGAAAGTTTTATGAGGAAGGGATGATCCTTCAGAAAAACCAAAAAAAAAAAAAAAACCAATTATGAAATGATAGGATTAAATTGATAGCCATCTCATCAAACAGCACTTAACCATCACCTCTGGATAGCTGTCTCCAAGAACAGACTGTTCTCCAAAGCTCCCATCCATAAGAGCAACATTCAAGCAACACTGTAAGGTGAGCTGAATTTTTCTCTTTATAATCACCTTTGTTTCCTACCACACTGCCTATCTACATAACCCCAGCATGACAACCAGATATCAAATGCACTAGAATATGTGGAGACATCCACTCTAGTTTGGATATATTCTGAGCATGTCCTTTGAGGATGCAGGTGGTGGGCGCTCAGGCCCAGGCATGATGATGTGAAAGGTGGTGGGAGAGAGGTTTGGTAGGAAGTGGCTGTGGGCACTGCCCTTAGAAGAAACTGTTGCAGTTCTTGTGAAAAGGTTATTATAACAGAGTAAGAGAGACCCCTTCCCAGCCTCCTTTCTTGCCGTATGGCCTGTCACGCTCACAGTGCCCTATCATGTGCCATTAACCCTGATGTGATGCCATCTCAGGGCTTCACAAGAGCCAATGAAATGCTGTGTGAACATTCCACCTCCCAAAGTGAACTAAATAAGCCTCTCTAGCCACAAAGTACCCAGGCTTAATGATTATTTTGTTATAGGAACAGAAAATAAGACTAGTACAATATCGATTGTAGAATTGCAGATACAGGTTCAGCTGAAAAGAGGAGAGGTCTCTTCGCTGGTTTTGATGATAGGTAACAGCCATGACACAATGGTCCTTCCCTCTGTTATATCAAAAACCATAAGAGTAGCATGAATACCGCTTTAGTCAGGGACCTACAGGCTCAGCCACAATGAGGTATGGATTTTGGAACTGCTGATTGCAAAGAGAGAGAGACAGACAGACAGAGAGAGAGAGAGAGAGAGAGAGAGAGAGAGAGAGAGAGATCTTAAAAGAGGTGTAATGGAAGTGATCTTTGGACAGTTTCTGATGGAGAAGAATCCCCTTTGATCTGGGGTGGTGGCTTGGGAGAAGCCCAGACTTGTTCCTTTTCATCAGGAAATAAATAGCAATCTCCCTGAAGTGAATCTGGAAGAATTTGAAAGAGGGAGTGTGGTCTACTAGGTAAGAAGTGGGGGGTTTAAAGGACACACAGGCAATTAGTCTATAAATAAGCACAAGTGTTCCTCATCTTTAACAATCAGTGTGTTATTGAACAGGGTGTACAAATTGGACCCAGGTTAAATTAAACCTATTTTAAGCCCATTCTGGGAATGTGCTATTTAAAGGAATCCTTTGTAGAGTGGATAATCACCCACTAATGAAGCTTTTGTAAAATCCAGATACAAAACTGAAGTTTCCAAACCAACTATGCTGGGAAGATCACCCCAAAGATATCTGGCAAAGTGCAACTTGTCTGTGTGCCAGAGAACCAAGCCCAGTGGTTAGGGACCCCACCCTCAAAAGGGGGTAGAGAAAAGCAGAGAAAAGGACAGATTACCTGACTTGAAGGGATGTGAGACCCAGGGGTCAATCAAAGCAGGTGGAATGCGTACAGAGACAGCAGGTGTGTTAACAGGCAGTGCTGAGGGGCTGGACAGAAGACAGGGTGAGCGGACACGGGGAGGAGGAGTTTGTATTTGCATCACTAAGTCCTTCTTCACTCATTTGAAAGTTCAGGATTTCTAGTGCTGATATCCAGAATGTTCCTCAATATTGTTAATTAAATTACCTGTAGGGCTTCTCTTAGTTCTTAATTGGCTGGCTGGAAATGATGGAAGATAAAGTAATTTAGTGTTAATCAAATGATCTTGCATATCTTGACTCTGAGTGCCAAAAAAGAGACAGGCTTCTGTGCTCAATTTCTTGAAATGCCTTGACAGAGAAAAGATGGCGTCTAAATGAGGACTTGAAAGATGGGGAAAGGTAGGTAATTGGAAAAGGAAGGTAGGACAGGGAGATTGGAGCTAAATCTGGAAGCATAGATACTTAAAGCAATCTATCTCTCTGTATCTAAGCACAAGTCATATACTATAAAAAAAGAAAATCCAGCCAGCCATAACCCAGTGTTAGGACTCTTAAGGAAGGGTCCAGCACAAGGAACTGGGGACAAGAAAGTTCAACTTACCAAAAGCCATTGAGGTCATCATATGCTCCTCTGTGACTTAGCTTTCTAGAGAGCAGGATTTATTCTTATGAACCAGGGCTGAATAAGGAGGAAAGTGTTCATTTATTCAACACATATCTATTGAGCCTCTAATACTGTTGCAATGGGAATATAAGAAATACTCCTTTGTCTTTATACAGTGTTTTTGTGGAATAAGAAGACACAGAGAAATGCTAAGAAATAGTGCTTCAGGTCAACAATAATCTAAGTGTAAGGAAGCAAGCTCAAATGAAATAAGTTAAACATTATAAAATAATGCACTTGATCCAGGGCTATCAAACGCTGTGATGGGCTCCTTTCAAGGTTATGGAAATAGAGACATTTCTAAAGGGAACTTCCAAGCAGTGGGAGGCACGAGCACAGGACCCCTGGCAGTAGAGGAGGATCCTCCTTCGTCTGGCCTGCCATCTGCACCGTGATACTGCTGCATCTATCCCCATGTCCTCTGACAGTTCCAATGGAACAGAGAGCCTGAGGGGTCTTAGAAGGGTAGAGATTCAGAAGCTCCAGGCCAAGGATTCAGAAAAAAAAAGCCAGGGGATGAAAAAGAATAGATGAGCCAGTAAAAGGGTCAGAAAGGGGTTAAATACAGTTTTGAAAAAAAAAAAAAAAAAAAAAAAAAGCTCCATTTAGATTTCAACCAAGATCAGTACCAGCTATTTCTCAAAAGCTTTTAAGAGTTCATGTAACTTAGCAACTGGCCTTTGTTTGTTTTTGTTTTTACCCATGGCAGTTTCTCAGTAGTTACTATCAGGGAAAAAGAGTGCTTAGGACTGTGTACTTACTGAAAAATGGGAAACAAGGGATAGGAATGGGGTACAGCCTGTCCGGCATGAATGGAATGAAACCAAGAAGCAGAAAAGTGAAAGTTCTGATCTTTGGATGCTCAGAAAATAAATCAAGGTTTGGAGGCCATTCCTGGGGCCCCAACGTGCCCTCAAAAGCGTGTGTCCCACACAAAGGCCCCTTGTGGGACACTTCTTTGAGATGCTTCAGGAAAAGAGCAATGGTAAGTCTACCAGAAAATCAGTACCAGCCCAGGGGATTAGTCTCCACACACCCCATTTTTTAATCCCACAGTTTCCAGGGAGAACTGATTTCAGGCTCCTTTACACCGTGACTCCGGACTCCTACAAAGACCCCAGCTCCCAACACTTCCACACCTGCTGTCCCTTCTAGTGATGATTACTTTGAAAGGCCAAAGCCACTGAGCTTGCCCAGTTTCAGGGAAGAGTTTCACTAGAATAATAAAGTCACTTTGCATTCTAAGTCACAAACACACACATTGCTTGCATGCACACTCATGCACGTGCGCACGCACACACACACACACACACGCACACATGCACACTGGCTTCTGCTTGCTGTTTCCATGGAGTCAACCACAGGAATATGCAGTGGCTGTAGTGGGGACTGCCTCACCACAGGGTAGCAGAATGTGTGGATCAGCACCACCCTGGTGGACAGCTCACGGCAAAGTGTTTTTCCAGATTTGTTCCCATCAGAGCCTGGTCAGCCTGTCATCCCAGCACTCAGGAGGCTGAAGCAGGAGGATCATGAGGCTACTCTGGGCTACCTAGCTAGTTCAAGGCCAACCACGAGGATATAGTGAGACTGTCTCTAGAACATAAAGATCAAATATGTAAACAAGAAAAACAGCCTTGTGGGCCCCCACAGTGTCTCCTCTGCCACTGCCTTGAGACACAGCAAAGAAGCTCTTCAAGCAAAGAAGTCCTCTCTCTTGGTTGATGCAGGTTTCTCAGCTCACCTTGCCAAGAATTTCCATGTAACTTTTCATTGTAGAGAGATGGGCGTCTGGAGGTATGTAACTATTTGTACCACATTAGACCTTAGAAATGCCACCAGAAATTCCATAAAGTGTCCTTTCCTTTCTGCCATCCTTAGCTTGTTGGTTTCTATAATCTAATGGTCTCAGGATGGCTGCTCCTGCTCCAGGTATTACATCATAGTCAAGAAAAATATAAGGAAAGTCGCTCCAGCAACATCTGACCCTTGTACTAGGAAAATGGATTTTTTTTTTCTTGAAACAGCCAGAGACTTCCAATTAGATTCCATTGAGCAATACTGTCAGATGACGACTTACTTCTTGCTTCAAAGGAGTAAAGAAGGAAGAAAAGAAAGTATTTAGCTTCTCTAGTCTTCATCATTAAAGGGGGAAAAGAAAGTTGACACAATTACCCAGTGTGTCTGCTATCAACAGGAACACAGCCCCTGGAGGCTACTGCCTCACCTGCAGAATGGACTGACTCTCGCACCTACTTCACTATGTGACACTAAGCGGCTCCTCAGACACAGGACAAGCAGTGGATAGATAGCAGCCACTGCAGGAGATACAGACACAGCTCTGGGTAACAGTGTGGTGCTGATGTCTACAAAGAACTTTCTGAACTAGAAAGGTACACGTGGGTATAAAAGTCACGGGGCTCAAGTCCTTGGGGGCACAGCAACATGAGAGGTTCAGAAGGAGATGTCAGTGTATTATTCATCCACCATGAGGTCTCCAAAGAAATATGAGGTACGAGGCCCATATGGGAGGCACAGATGTAATTCAGAGTACAGTTATCCACATTCATAGTGACATCCAGGTGAGCTTTTTTTTTTTTTTTTTTTTTTGACGGAACCAGGGATTTGAACTGAGGCCCTTGCGCTTGTCAGAAAAGCGCTTATTCCACTGAGCCATCTCCCCAGCCCCATCCAGGTGAGCTTGCTCAGCCCTTGATGGTCTGGGACTAAGAAAACAACAGCTATCTTTGCAAACACCCAACCCACTCTGCCTGCCTTGTGCAGCCACAAGGGGCCATGCTGCTGTTTCTCAGGGAGACAAGAGATCTTACCTGAGAACCTCTCCCGAAGAAGGTGCTCTCTGGGATGTCCAAAGGAATCAAGCTTCTTCCCTCAGCCCACAGACCGAATCCACATCAACCTTCTGCTAGGCATGTGGGAGAGACAGAGAAACCTATAAGAGAAAGATATAGAAGAAAAGTTTACTGAGCACCAACTTCATTTCAGTGCCATGGAAGAAGCCCATAAAATGAGTTAAACACAATGTTACCCATTAGATTTAAGAGGTCACTATCACAAAGGGAAAAGTAACACATTGCCACGAGAAACTCAGATGACAGTGAAGACAATAATTACCATGAAGGCTAATGTATTGAGAGTGTTTGCTGCATAGCTGGCACTGTTCTGGGTATTTTGCATGAATTATGGATAACGTGCAGCTCTTCATCTCCCCCTCCTCTCTTATTCTTCCCCTAATGATGCCAGTTTGTTTCCTGAGTTTCTTCCTGCTGTGGGAACCTCTGAGCCTGTTTCAGCTCTCGGTCTGTAAAGTGATTCTGCACAAAGGAAGTGGTTGGTCAGACTCTTGAGAAGCTGAGAGCCCCCAGGGTGGTGAGGGTCGGTGACCCAAATGGAGCCATCCAGGGGGAAGTGCAAGGAGAAGCAGCTCCCTGGAGAAGGGAGAACGGATGCATTAAGACAGGGGCATCCCTCAGAAGTCATCCATCACTGTGACAGCAAAACGGAGCTAGGAAGTCAGAGGACAGGGACAGAAGGAGCCCATGACTAATGCCAGGAAGAATGAAACAGGATAAGCTCCTTACACTTCTGTCTGTCTCAGATTCTCCAGCTTCTTCCCTCAGCTGAGACCCTGTTTCAAGGCCATTTAGGGTCCCCATTTGCTCTCTGACTCTGAATATTTTAGTTAGGGTCCACGTGACCCCTCACTGTCTTCTCAGTTGAATCAGAAAAATCATGGTCATTTACCTAGCGATCTGAGCTCCAGATCTCAGGATTGTTGGAGAGACCAGCCAGATGTTTTCCCCTTCATCTGGGAGTGGCCTGGGGTCTGTATCTGGTCATAACACCAGAGCCTTAGGGCAGGGGTGAAGGAGGGGTAAATACTCATCATTTAAACCTAGGTTTCTTCTGCTTGTTGCACTATGCTTTGGTAAATTAGAGCCAGCCATGAGGTTTCCACCAGCCCCACCTATGCGGAGTGATTTCTCCCTGCTGATGACACTTCTTTAGTGACAACCACAGTTCACAAGCACTTGGCAGTTTGTGAGGCTTTCCCAATTCTGCTACTTCATGGACATCCAAGGACAACCAGTTAGTGTTTTTATTTCACAAACATGAATCAGTTTTTTCTCCCCATTAAAGACTATTCCCTCTGGTCTTGCCTTTAAAAAAGTCCAGCCTTTGGGCTGAGGGTGTAACAATGGGGTAGATCCTTACCTAATGTCTAGGAGGCCCTGGGTCGGATCCCAAGCATAAAAAAGAAAAATAATGCCTTTTATAAGACTCAGCTCTTGAATTCAGAGGTTTGGAATGATTCACACTCAAAAGGAAATAAATCTAGCTCCCAAGACAATCTCAGAAAGACTTGTAGTTGGGATGACACTATGTCAGGGACATACTTCTCAGTGCTGACTATAGCAATGTGGATAACAATTAATTAATTAAAAGCATTTAAGTTTGACTCAAAAACCAGGTAAACATTTCCACACACTATAAATGAAACAGGTATGGTGGTGCACGCCTACAATCGGAGCACTCAGGAAGCTGAGGTAAGAGGAGCCCCAACAGTCTGAGAACCAGCCTAGGCTGTGTAGTGATTTCAAGGCCAGCTTAAATTACATAAAGAGACCCTGTCACACACACACAAAAAAAAAACCATTTAAAAATCATATGAAAAACAGAGAGAAATACAAGGAAGAGAAAAGCAAATGGATGAGATTAAACAGGGTCAAACCTACAGCCACCTGGTCCACCAGGAGCTGGGGCCTCCCCCATGTGGCCATGGGACTTGGCATGGTCATCCGGAGACTGAGAATCTCATCTGAGTTCCTTCAGAGATCACCACCTCTCTTTCCCCAGACCCCTCCTTTGCTCCATAACAAATGTTTTAAAAGCTGCTTCTGAAGCAGACATGGCAGCCTAAGCCTATAGCCCCAGTGCTCTGAGAACCCAAGGCGGATGGATCATGAGCTCTAGTCCAGCT
>PVKA01055323.1:0-10373 GCA_004027165.1 Ctenomys sociabilis
TTTCAACAGTTTGTAATTTGTCTAAGTATGAGAATTTGGGGGTTATCCTACTCAGTTTGCTGAGTTTCTTGGATTTGTAGATTTATATCTTAAAAAAAAAAACTGGATAATTTTTCAGTCACTTATTTCTTGAAATGTTCTTTCTTCCAATTTCTCTCCCCCTATGGTAGTCCCACAAAATAGGTATTGGTCCACTTAGTGATGTCTTACAAGTCTCTGAGTCTCATATTTTTACCCTTTCTCACCACTTTCCACTGTCTAAGAGTGTACTTCTGCTTATTCAAATCTTAATTCATATAATAGAATGCTCATTTCAATTGTGTTTTTTTCCAAAAATTTCATTCTTTTATTATTCTCATTTTATTCATAGAGACCCTGGCTCTGTCTATATCTTCATTTGCTTATTTGAAGTTCTTTAAGACAGTTGTTTAATTTTAAAGTTTTTGTCAAATAAGTCTAACACTTGGTCTTCAGGAAATTTGGTCCTTTGAATAAACCATACTTTCCTCTTGGCATGTTTTGTATGGGACATCTGAATGTTAAAATATGGTAACTCTGGAAATTAGATTTTCCCTTTTCCCCAATGTCTGCTATCTTCATTCAGGTTTTCTTTTCATTTAAACCATTTCTCTACTAGATATCATCATAAAGGCAAAGCAAAAGGTCTTCACAGGTCTTCTCTAAACCTGTATCATTCCCTGAGGCTACCTAGTGACTTTCTATATTTTTTTATGCTTTTATTCTACATGTTTTAGTTCCTAAATGCCTGTATCCCATAAGAGTAAGAAAGAAAAAAAGAATCTAACCATGTGTGGTTTACAAGTCACTTTGACCAGTGGAAGTGTTAACATGGGACACTCAAAGTCCTTATTCCCTTCCTTGCTCCAGCAAACTATAGCAGAAACATGAAGATGACTGCCTATTATTCACATGTGGGTTATGGTTAGTAGCAATACCATGTTCAAAGCTAGAATTTACCAAAGCCAAGGAAGTTACCGGCCAGGCTTTCCTCTGGAAACTACAAGCATTCAAACAAGATGCCAAAGTTCCAAAATAGTTCATTTTAGTTTTGGTTAATACAACTATTCTCTATGTAGAAAGATGGTATTCCTGACACTTCTTACTCCTCTATCTTTCCAAGGTCATGCCCAATATTTCATTTTTGTTCATTTAAATGTTCAAAAAATGTTTGTCACTGAGGATCAAACCCAAAGCTGCACATATGCTAGATAAGCACTGTACCTATGATGCCCCTTTGAAAGTAAAATCATCCTGAACTTCAAATTTGCTGAGAAACTCACCTAGAGTCACACAATTAGAAAAATAACCCTAAAATAACAATGATTATAAACCTGGAATGTTCAATTCCAATGATCATGTTCTTTCTGGTAATTCTTGTCACGTTTTCATATATCTGGATTGATGTGCAATCTCGTGAAAGGTACTTGTATAATTCAGTTTCCTCAAATATAAAATTAAAATAATACAGTCTCTATCATATAAAATGTTTCCATGAAGTAACTAAATAATCATTGTGTCTTGTGTATAGGTGTTTCCCCAAAGCCTCATGCAGTCATGGACGGCTTCTTGAGTTTGTAATTATTGTGGGTGTGAGTCCTGCACCCACTCTGGAGAAGGTAATCTGCGTCACAATGTAAGGAGAGGATAGATTGCTAGATAGCTGTATAAGCTACTGCCACTCCCTTTGCTCTTTGCCACCACCATGAATGGTTGCTCTGCACCATGTACCACTCTGCCCCGGAGCCAGCCAAGTATACACTGAAACCTTCACTTTGAGCTAAATAAATCTTTCCTTCCTTCATTTTGGGTGTTGAGGATTTGTCCCAGCCATGAGAGAAGACAAACATATAGTAAATGATTAAATTTTTTAAAAAGTTATTATAGTTAAGACACATTGTCATTAATCCTCTTCAAAATATACTCTTACTCATTTCAAACTTATCCCATCATTCTAGCCACTTTCTGAAGCAGTTCCGGAAGTCTCTAGTTAGTATCTTTATAAGGTATGATGAAAAAGTAATAATGCAGCAAGCTTCTAAAAACACTATGCTATCTCCTCATCCACTTATACATCAAATCTGGCACCATGTAATTTCCAGTTCTACCTCAAAGTCAAATGACTATGAAAAGAAAACATTTGAATTGATCTAGGACATCAGTCATGGGTGGCTTATCTACCCACAACATTCAATAAAGAGAACTTCTAGAACTTCAGAAAATGACAAGGATGAGAAAAAGTTTAAAGGGACTAATGACAATCTGTCTTTTACTACTATAAATTTTAACTTAAGCATCATGTTTTTTAATCTACCTCATAAAAAACAAACAGGCTCTAAAGTGAAGACTTGATAATTAACTTTTTTTTTTCGGTACCAGCGATTAAACTTGCCAGGCAAGCACTTATTCAACTGAGCTATCTCCCCAGCCCTAAATTAATTACTATTAATTAGGGTTTTAAGACTTCAGCTCCTTGTTTTTGTTACTGGGAATTGAACTCAGGACCCTGCGCTTGCCAGGTAGGCAATATATCACCTCGTTATTTCAAAACAAATAAAAATAGAGGCTCCTGAAGAACAAGAACGAAGAAGAAGAAAAAGAAGAAGAAGAAAGAAGAAGAAGAAGAAGAAGAAGAAGAAGAAGAAGAAGAAGAAGAAGAAGAAGAAGAAGAAGAAGAAGAAGAAGAAGAAGAAGAAGAAGAAGAAGAAGAAGAAAAAGAAGAAGAAGAAGCAGCAGCTTTCCTAGATCTTATGTGGAAATAATGAAAGAAAAAGTTTTACTTGGAATTTTGTCACTAAGAATTTTTGATACATTGTACCATTTGATATAGTAATTTTAGTGTTTTTAAATTAAATAAATTTAATTACTGTCAATAATTCATCATTATGCCTTCAGAAAATACTGACATGTATGCATAGGGAATAAATAGAGTCATATGCTGTTAGAAGAAATACTTTCCTTTAACCTGCTGGTCCTACAACAGTAACTCCTTAGAAGAAAAGAAACATTACACCTATTGACCAATACTTTGAAATAAATATCAGTAACTGCTATAAAACAACACATACAAGAAGCAAAAACTAGAGGGGCTATTAATAATAGATTTGGCCTTAGCAAGATTAAAATATCTACCTTACCTTTATTTTTTAGACATCTGTAAAATTTCCTTTATAAAACCCGATAGAAACAATGATTAATCATCTCATATACCAACTACGCTAAATCAAGTATTTTCAAATCCTATGTCTTATGAAATTCAGAAAGAAATTATTTGAGCCCCAATTTCTTTAAAATGCTACAAAAGCAAAGAATTCTGTGTTACAGGACAGCTTTACTTTATTTCAGTATTGCAATGTTAAATACTATGTGCCTATAATATACATAAGTCAAGACATAATGCATAAATAATAAATAAATGATGCAATCAAATAATAATGATTATAGTTTTACCCAAAGATCAGTAGCTTCTGAACTGTCTGAATTAGCATCAAATTCAAAGACTTTTCTCTTTTTAATATTTTCTTCAATTGCTTTTTCTTCTCTTTGCTGTATTTGCAGTTTAGTTGGTGTCTTCACTGTATATGCCTATCCAAAAATAAAAAGGAATATATTGTCTCAAATTTATTATTAGTAAAGAATTCAATAAATCATTTCATGACAATTTGAGTCTTTAGTAAAAACAGCTGGCAAATATTTGGCAAGAAATTTTGGACTACATAGACCTGAGGAGATCTCAATTGCTGACAAAGAATAGAATATAAAAGATGGCTTAAGGGCATCACAAGCAGAAGCAAGTCTCCACCTTTTGTAGCCTCAAAACTGACAAAGTGAAAGAAATACTTTGCTTTGAGAAGAAAGCCACATAGCACCATGTTCCAGAATGGCAGTAGCAGAGGAAACTTGTTCCTCAGAATTAGATTAGGAATGCCCAGCAACTCAAGCTCTCTTTCCCAACACCCAAGAGAGAGGAGGGCCTAATTACTACTCCACATAGCAACATACCCTGGCATCATCTACATGGTGTTGATTTTACATGCATGCAGAATACAAAAATTTTCCACTTCAATTTCAGAAGGCCTGGTCATCCAGGCAGTGTGACCTTAAGAGGGCAGTGTGTGAAGCTGTGAGAATGATGCCAAAGATACAGTGAAGACCCCAGAAGTTTAGGAAAGCCAGGAACATGGATCATTTGAGGAAATCCACAAAAAGGGAGCAGAGAAAGTCTAAGAAAGGAGCCAGGGGAGCCATTACCACAAGAATACCAAAGGGATGGAGCTATCCAAGCCCTTTGGAGCTCACAACTTGTTACAGACTGCCTTAAATGTTGCACATGGAATTGCAGAACTTAATGTCTGCCATGCTGGATTTGGACTTACTTTGGTCCCAATCCTTTGCATTCCTGTTTGTAACTTTTGGAATGAAAATATTTATCTTGTGCCATGGAATGTTGGAAATGTTTGGCTTTTCATTTGTACAGGAGCTTGCGGCTAAGTTTACCTTACTGGATGTGGGACTTGGACTTTCCAGCAATACTAAAGCTGTGAGGACTTTGACAACTCTTAGACTAAAGACCTTTTTACATAAACAAACATGCATGGGTCTTCAGGGAGCCTAAGCAGAAAGGATCTAATGTACTATAACTCTGATAGACTTAATACCAGCTCTTAACAATTGTTAAACTTACAAACTTCAAATTGTGAAATGATAAGCACATCTCTGTATCTGGAAACTCTTTTTTAAAGAATTGTGTCTGGTTGCTAAAATGACAACGAGTGGATTGTGATGGTTGATTACATATATATATATTGATTCCACTATGCAACAACGGGTACATCTCACATTGAGTGCCTAGAAGGGAAAATACACAGCTTTTTAGTGATAATAATATTCTGTGTTTTAATCCAGGTATTGTTCATAAGGTTATTGGTTTCATTCATTTTACATACTTAGAATCTGTGCCATTTTTACTTAGAAATATTTCAACTAAATTTTTGAGTGGTTTTTCTTAGAGATCACTGCTTCTTTGAACATTATGGTAGTAAACATAACTGAATAATGACAAAGGGTTTTCTAAGCTGTATATTTTAGTAATTTTCAACATTTTTACAAAATGATTTGTGTATGTAGATCAGGATGTGAACAGAACTCTGGAATACAAAGCTGGAAAAAATTACAACTCATTCTAAAGAAATCAAACTATGATGCTTGCTCCTTCTCTATGTCTTATTTAAAAATTTTTTTAAAAAAACCTCTCTTCCCTTCTCAATTAAGGAAATAAGAGAAAAGGAATGAGATTTCAGCTAAGAGGAACACACATAAGTTGAAATACTCTTTCCCTCAACTCCCAAAAGAAGGGAAGCAAAAATGCCAAGAATATTCTTATAAAGACTAGGTATACAGTCAAGGAGAGAAGACTGACATTTTAGTAGGACAGAAACAGCACATTTGTTTTTTTTTTTGTTTTTGTGTCTAGATGAGCTAAGGGAAAGGCAACTGGACAAAAATGAGTAGCACAGAAAAGAGAAGAGTCAAAAGGAAAAAAATTCCACACTGTCACTTAGCATGGCAGGTGCAAGAATTCCCTCATGGATTATATAAACATATGGATGATAGTTAAAACCCTACTAGAGACACCTGCTCCAAGATGACTGATAAAGGGCTCCATAAGCAAGATGATGTGAGATAAAGAGCCAAAAAGCAATAACAGAGGTGATACTGTGAAACGGCAAGTCAAAACCTGACTTCCCACATCAGAGATTTAGGCATCAGTAAATGACCAAGTTATGGAATTTGCCTAAATATGCCATTATACAGTTAATAGCATAGTAAACATACAACTATTTCATGATGACACAACATAAAAAAACTGAATTTTTCAAGAAACTAGTTTACATGTGTGTCTAAAACTAGATATCACGGCATGTGATACCAGAGCCATTTTTCTTTTTTTTTTTTTTTTTTAATGTATTTGGTACAAGATCTCACTACACAGCTCGGACTCACAGTGATTCTCCTGATTTCAGCCTCCCCAACACTGGGATTATAGGCATGTGCCAACACTCCCAGTTTTTGTAGCTGGCTCAGTGCACCCAGTGGCGCAGCTGGAAAGAATATGGTGCCAGGGATCAAACCCCAGTCCCTGTACCTGCTTACGCAGGTACTTAGTCCACTGAGCTATTTCACCAGCTGAGCCTTCTTTTCTAATAAAAAATATTACTACTGTCTTGGAAATGTTAACCAACCTTTGGTACTGGTGTAGATAAGATGCTTTGGGCAGATGTCCACATATAATTTCTTCTATCTTTAGGTTTACTACAATCAGTTAAACAATTTCGAGATACATTTTGTGAAGGAGTTGCTTTAGAATCAAATTTCCTGTAACTAGATTCAGGTGCTTCCCACGAAGATGTCTGCACTTTCTGCGTTAAACAAAAATGAATAAAATCATCATTAAAATTAAATGTTTTAATTAAATTACAGCAACTAGTAAAATGATGAAATAAATTAGAATTTATTCCCAAATTTATTACTGATTAAACTTTGTAATGACTATTTTAATACTTATACATTTAAAATGAATTTGGTAATAAGTAAATATGACTATATGTGAGCTGCTTGAAAAGCACATACCTAAAGTCTATTGAACAGATTTACAAAAGTATGTGGCAAAAAGTTTTATCTATAGTTCTAATAGTCTAAAAGCCAGAGGGCAATTTATTTTCATTTTTCACTCATGCTGTTTCAAGTATTCATATTTCTCCTTCTCATTTACAAAAATATCAGCCTTTTTACAATAGTTTCAGTCATCTTCATAAAGAAAAATCACAGAAGAATTAAATTTTAAAAAAACTGAGAAAATAATCATTTGCTTCAATTCTGAAAATAGTGAACATACTATAAATACATAAACATTATTTTAATTCAGTTTCCTTTGTCTTTATATCTTTCTATAAACTGCCTCAGCATCTAACCTAGCTTTCTAGTAAATGTTATTGCTTTGTAGAAACCGACATAAAACCCATGACTACTTTAGGTCACCATTATCTCCATGAATATAATCATGACACATACATACAAGGATGTTATGTGTCTGATGTCTCCCTAAAGCCTGGGGAGGGGGACTTTTTAGAAGTGGCTAAATCTAGAGTTTGTGACTAGTTCATGGTCTAGTGCTAGGATTGGGGATGTGAGTACTACACATGCCCTAGAACAGGTAGCCTGCATACAACATAAAGGAGGAAAAGTGTCTTGCTCTCCCTACTTTGCTGTCTTCCACTGCCACTAACTGTTACCACTCTGCCACTATTCTGTCATTCCTGAGCTAAATAAACCTTTCCTTTCTTAATTTTAGGCATTGGGTATTTTGTCTCAGCAATGAAATAAAAGACAAAAGGCAAAATATGGACAATATTTCAAAAAATCAGTAGTAATCCTAGGGTCTCACTCTACAGCTCAGAGGTGGGGCCAGCACAGCATGTGTTACTGCAGATCAAACCTCATCCTTGGGCTAGACCACTGAGCTATTTCCTTGGCCCTTGGTGGTGATTCTAAATTAAGAGAGTATAGAACGTAGGCTTAGGAAGTATGTGCAAGAACTATTTAAAAATACTGAAGTAGGAACCAAGTATGTACTCTTTTCTCCTAAATGTTTTACTTTCTTGTATATGAATTTCAAAGCATCTTTATACTTAAATTTATCCATCTAGAAACTTAAAGAACTAAATGGAGCATGTCTTATCTTTTTGCTCAGTGATAGATCAGTTCTAGGGATCTATCACTTCAAAATCATTTTTGTAATAGGTTTGGGTTTTGGTAGCATTTTTCAGTATCATTTTCTTACACTTTTATCATGGATTAATACATAATTTTGGTAGTTTTCTGCTCCCTAGATTCATCAGGGGTGACCCTTTGAACCTCCTAAATGTTAAATTTTCCTTGGTGAATTTTCCTTCTACTAGGCCTAACAAGCACAATTTATACTACACTACCATCTTGTGGCTATATCAGGAATTGACAATTTCCTGACATTAAAAGTCTTCACCTACTGAAGTATAGCTATCCTTCCTTTCCATAATACATCATGGAAACACACATGCCCTTACAAGTTATATTTGCTTCAGTAATTCACTACTACAGACTTTCTGCACTAAGATCTTGTTTCAAAAAATAAAACAGTGAATATAGTGTATCTCTTTATGCTGCCCCCCCATACCATTAACAAGAAAACTACAGATCTACTCTGCTAATTTATGTATAAATTTACAAAATCAGGGCATCAACTGGGTAAATCTGTCCTCATCAAGCTCCACTTATGACATAATGAGTAAATCAATCTAATCTGGGGTTTTAAAACTAGAAATTCTCTGGACTTCAGTTATAAACCATATTCTTCAATATGAATTTATTAACAATAAATATAATTCTGTTGGTTGTCTTGGTTGGTTCAGAACTTGAGCACAGATGACAAAAACTGACTGACTGATTTTTGAGACAGGATCTTACTTATGTGGCCCACACTGGACTCTTAAAGCAGTCCTACTTCAGCCATGAGTGCTGAAATTACAGGCATGTGTCACCATAGCCAGCTCAGAATGTCATTTGTTAGTTCCCTCAAAACTCAGATTAGATAGTATCTAAATATAAGCTTTGGTAGGCTTTTGTTCAGTAGAAAGGAAAGAACCACATCCTTGCAATAGCCAAGCACTATACTACCGAGCTATACCTCCTCTAAGCTTTAGAAATTTTTTATGCTTACAGATTTGACTAATTTTATTGGTACATTTTAAATACCCATAATGATCACATTCATCAGAGGGAATGTATACTTATAATGATATATCTTAGGGGCTGGGGAGATGGCTCAGTAGAATAAGGGCTTGCCTGGCAAGTACAAGGAAATGGGTTCAATCCCCGGTTCTGAAAAAAAAAAATAATAATAATGATATATCTTGATTTTTCCCCCAATCCTCCTTGTACTTATAATGATATATTTTGATATTTCCCCCAATCTTCCTTTCCTTCTAACCATTCTTTTCCTTATTTATAAAACCTTTGTTTCTATTTTTTTGTTCTGTTCTTTTTCCCTTCCTTCCTTTTCTCCTCTCCCGTCCTCTTGTGCCCCTTCCCATTTGAATATTTTCTTCCAGTTTCCCAGTGTCTATTTTGGTCCTTATTTATCTTTTGATTTCTCACAACGAAAAATTACTGTGATATTTAAACATGTATGTTCAATTTATTTCATTTAAGAATAAGAACTTTTTTCTTTTCCCTTCTTTCCACCTCCCAACTACATCCCTAGTTCCCTTCTTTTGAAAATTTCCATCAAATGCTAGAAATTTTCTAAGACAAAATATGTGAGTACTTAATTTAATATGATAGATAAGAATTACAAAGACTCTAAATCTCCAAATGACAAATATTTTAAAATTTTTAACTAATGATTGTTAATAACAAGAAATAATTTAGGAAATAAATTGTAAGATATTTTAGCTGTTATTTTCCTACTTAAAATTAATTCCATGTGTATGACAGAAAATGAATTATATAAATCAGAAAACAAAATTATACAAAACTCTTACCTTCTCATTTTCTTTCAGAGTAACTATGTTCACTTTCATCTCTCTTTTGAGTTTTTCCTATTAAAAATAAATATCAATTACAAGATAATCACTATCATGATCAATAAGTATTATTACAAAATCTTCCCCTAATACTTATTAATAAAGACTAACTTCTTAACCTTATAAAATAACAAAAAGAAAAACATTAAGTTAGCTTTTTGCTACTGAGGTATTTTTCTTTTTATCCTGATATATTGCCTGGTGTCTAACCATGGAAAATAAATCTTCCAAAACTTAATCTGAACTGTATTTTTAAATGAAGTAAATAAACAAGAACATAAAGGAAAAGATCTGGACATGTAACTAAACAATGAAGGGTTCCAAAAAAAAAATCCAAACTATTTTGGACCTTCAAAGGCTAAATAAGCTCTTTCCCTCTGTGCTGAGAAAACATACATTTCAAATGGGACCATGAAATAAAATTTCAACATAACAAAGATGGGGGATTTTAAAAAATGCTAAAAAACAAAGCTAATAATGAGTAATCAAAAAAGATACAAGAGTAAATAACATAACTCTGCTAAATAATTGGGCATTATACAGAAATACTCAAGATATGAAGAGGTATGTGGACAGAATGGGAAGTTTGTCAAACTATAGAATTTACTCAGGAAAAAGAAAATTAAAAGGCATGTAGGTGAGACCACCCGGGGGCCAACAGATCCTGAACAGAGAGCAGGCCCAGCATGGAACCTTTCACCAGAACTCCCTGCAAAAAAGCTACAGGCAAGACCC
>PVKA01055324.1:0-10373 GCA_004027165.1 Ctenomys sociabilis
CACTTCCTTCTGCTTTCATGTCATTCCAGCAACGATCCTCAGGTGGATCTTTCATGCCTAAAACCATGCTGACTCCTTGCAGCTGTGCAGTCTTGCTCAACTTAGCCCTTAATTATTCCACCATACACACTTCCCAAGCTCAGCTCTGGGTTTCTTGTTTTTAAAAAAGTATTTATCAAAGTTGTAATTACAAATTAGTGTATGGTAAAAATAAACAGATGCATACAAAATGAAAAAAAAAAAAAAAAAAAAAAAAAAAAAAAAAAAAAAAAAAAAAAAAAAAAAAAAAAAAAGAATCGGGGTTTGAACTCAGGCCCTTGTGCTTGCCAGGGAAGCGCTTATTCTACTGAGCCATCTCCCTGGCCTCCATATTATTATCTTTAAACTAGTTATTCAGAGTGTAAGATATGTGCATTTCATTATACAAACAATATTAGCACAAACTTTTTTTAGTCATACAACTATGAACTATTATATATATATATATATATATGTAAAATTTTTCACTTTTCTCTTTCATTTTTCCTTCCCCTCACCCCAGTTTCTCTTTCCTTTTGAAGTTTCTTCTCATTTTACATTCTCCATTGTGCATTTTGGATCTTATTCTTTCAGCTTCTTATACTAGGAGAGAATACAATGTTTGTATATGTGCATCTGGTTTATTTCACTAATGAGTATGACCTCTAGTTGCATCCATTTACCTATATAAGTCATAAGCTTATCGTTCTTTATGGCTGAGTAGTATTCCATTGTATTAAAAAGAACACATCTTTTTTTTATCCTTTCCTCACCTGAAGAGCATTTGGGTTGTTTTCAAGATGTAGCTCTTACAAATTGTGTTACTATTAACATGGAAAGACATATTATACTTTTTTTTTTTTCAGGTTTTAGGAGGCCAATGCCTTATCCATTAGGCGACTAGGGTTGCTTTTTTTCAGGTTTTAAAAAATTTATTTTATGTGACACACAGTCTCGCTACACACCTTCAATTCATAGTGATCCTCCTGTCTCAGTCTCCCCAATGCTGGGATTATAGGCATGTACCACCATGCCTGGTTCTGGGGCCAGCATAGCATGTGGTACAAGGGTTTGAAGTTGGGTCTTTCCTCTTGCGAGGCAGGCGAGGAGACTACCAAGCTATTACCCCAGACCTTAAACAGCTTTAACATCCTGAGATTATTGATTTATCCAAAAATCTTCCTTCCTTTTTCTATTGCTCAGAGGCAGCTTCAGAAATTTAGAATTTTATAGGTTTGAATTTAAAGAGAAATTGAGCATCTAAGATTGGTAGTTATTTGGAGTGTTCTGTCTGGTTTCATGCTAGAATTATACTTTTATAAACATAAAAACTCTACAAAATTTGAGCAATACCAATTCAAGCTCCCTGCTCCACAGAGAAAATTAATATCATTTATTGAAAACATAAACACTTTTATCTTCAATGAGGAAGTGATTGAGGATGACTTTTAACAGTGTGCAGCCTGAAGTCTTGAAGTTTTCTGTAGTAGTAACTCAGCTTTACCAATATAAATTTGGATGTTCATACATTTTTTAAAAATTAAAATTATGAAACATAAAGAAATTAAACTATGGATTTTGTTGTTTTTAAAATGGAACTTGCAACTGCATGCCTGTGTTGAAAAGAAATAGACCACTGTGGGTGGCTGGTTACGTGGCAGGGGAGGTCCGAAAAGCCCCTGTCAGTCATCCTTGATATATGGAAATGCAACTGGCAGTGAGCTGAAGGGACATGAGAAATGGGAAATGTTTGCTTGCAATGGCTTTTGTCAGTGCTCCGTGTGAGAATGAGGGTCTATCAGGAAATCATACAAACAAAAACATCAGTGTAGTAGAAACTCTCCCCATTACTTGTTAATGCTTGGAGCTGTGTGTTTTCTTTAAGGATCTTAAGAGTCAGGTAAATGCAGAATGAGGATCTAGAGGAATCCAATCAGAAACTGGAATGCAGATTTTACAGAACATAAAAACTAGACTTTCAGCAGTCAGAATGTTTGCTTCATGTATCCAGAATGTTAGGCCAGCCGGATGGCTTCTTGGCCAGCCAGTAAGATACACAGGTCGGTAGCATATGCACTGATAAAAGAATTAATTGACTCACTTCCAAATTCACTAGAGTTCCTGAGATTTTTATGGCAAATATGGTCTACTGAATTTTTTTCTGTCCACTTGTGATGCACTTATAAATTATCTTAACATTTTTAAAAAGTGAATTGATGGCCTGGAATGTGAGTGATCCACAGGCTGCTTTAGTCTGATAAAATTTCAAAAATATGTCTTCCTCTAATCTTGGCTATTTACTAAATAATGCTCTGACACCTGGTTTCCTTCCATTTGAATGTACAGCATATTTAAGTTGTTTCTTTATACTGTGCTGCCTGTTTGAAATGTGCTTTTCCCTGCACTGATAAATCATTTTCCAAGTGGACCAATCCCTTTGTATTTACCTGCCAAGTTTGCCTTAACAGGATCTTTACAACCAATCACTGTGCTCATCTTTCAACAGCCCTAGTGAGAGAACAACTCAATATAAGAGAAGTAGGGAAAAATGGATATTAGTCTGAAATGAAAACTAGATATCTTTAGCTGTGCCTCCAATTGATTCTTACTCACTCAGAAAAAAGATAATGCTCTCAATGCTTTTTTCTTTTGTACCAGGAACAGAACTCATGACCTCATGCTTACCACCTAGGCGCTGGGCCACTGTTCTAGATTCTTTTCTTTTTTTGTATTTTAGGGCAGGGTTTACAGGATGTTCAGAATCTCACTATTAGATTGAACTCATAGTGATCCGCCTGTTTACAGCCTCCCAAGAGCTGGGATTGGGGTCAGGGACATGGCTCAGTAGAATAAGCACTTCCCTGGTAAGTGCAAGGGCCTAAGTTCAATTCTCAGTTAAAAAACAAACAAACAAACAAAAACAAAAAACAAAACAAAACAAAACAAGAGCTGGGATTACAGGCTCATGTCACCATGCTCAGTCTCAATTGCCATCTCAGTGCGCCCCAGAGGCAGGTCCGGCATGGCAGTCCTGGGGATCAAACTCTGGCCCTTGAGCCTTCTTGCAACTACTTTAATCCACTAAGCTATTTGGTGGCCCATTTACTCTAAATTCTTGAAATGAGAATAATCCAAAGTTTACATGGGTAATTTATAATGATGATCAAGCTGCTAACTGTGATGCTAGAAGAGGAGTACTCTCTCTTGTAGTTCACTAACACACTGCTGGTAAGAATTGCAGAAGGTTTTAAAGCACCCCTTCTACTCCATTTGGGGATTGAACTTAATTCAGTACAGAAAGTGACTCCTTGCCAAATATTCTTTAAGTCTCTTTTCAGCCTCTAAATAACCAAGGAGGGGATTATGACTTAACATGATGTCCTTCTAAGCTCTAAGGCTAGTGGAACATGGTTTGAACCTTAGCACTTCCCTATTTTTGGGCAAGCTATAGGACCACTCTATGCTCGACTTCTCACCAGTGAAATGGTGTGTAATCCCTTGTGAAGTGTCTGGATTTGGTGACTGAGCTTGTGCATTGTGTTTATTATGTAGAGGGAAATAAATACATCAGGTTGGTATTACATTAGTCTTCCCCATGTGTAGTAGGTTTTGTGACTAGCAGTCAGTCCTAGTATAAAATATTAATATTTATCTTGATGTAAGAGACCAAATTTACATATCTTTTATTGTGGTATATTGTTATAACTATTTATTTTATTATCAGTTATTGTTGTTACCTCTTTTTATCTTAAGTATGGATGCATAGGAAAAACAGCTTGCATGAGCTTCAGTTCAATTTAGTTTCAGACAACCATTAAGAGTCTTGGAATATATTCCTTGTGGATAATAGGGACAGTATATTATGTAAAAAAACAGATAAAATAAATGTCAGGATGTAGAACATTTCAGACAAGTATGATTTTATCCTCTTTTTATGAAAAGGCAAGATCACCAAATATCAATAAGAAGAGATACATTCAGAATATTTCTCTCACTCTCCAAATAACTCCAAGGAGAGCTATTTTCTTATTCTCTACTTTGTGTACCTCACTTCTTCAAAGAAAGTAGTAACTGTAATTTATAGGCTGTTGTCTTTGACTTTCAAAATTCATTTCCTTTAACTACTTTCATTTTCTTAGATGCAAGGTATATAAAAATGCACAATGGAATTATTTATTTTCTGTAGTATGCCCTTGTTTCCTACTGTTCAGCATGTGTGTGTATATACTGCTGAAATTACATCCTAATGATATCAAATTGCAGGATTATGAGATATTCTGTATCATCTTTTTTTAAGAAATAGAAAAGTTGGAGACTTTAATAGCAGATACTGCATTATGAATACAATTTACTGGAATGCTCTTCTCTAATCATATAGAAACTATGTTATATCCTGGGGAGGTTATAAAAAATACAGAAATCCATTTATCCTCCAAGGAAATTGAGGTCTCGTTAGAATAATGGCAAGAACTTGAAATCGAGTTGGGAGCCCTGACATCATGAATTGAGACAATATCCTAATGATTTCATTTTGTGAAGCTACAACATACTGAATACATAAATAAAATAAGGACAATGCTTACCACATATGGTATCTATCACTTTAATCTGTCTTTGTTACTTCTTAAAATTGTTAAACATAGAGCTTGTACATTTTTATAATAAAGGTCTATAATCCCCATTTATGGGTTAAATAGCAAACAATGAGATATACTGCTGCTTTTATTATGACTTAAAATATACTAATATAAAAGTATTTCTTCACATTTCCTATTTGTATATGCAGAAGCCTACCTACGCAGTGTAATATGCAGTACAAACAATAGTCACTCCCTTTGTGCATCATTTAGAATTCTAACTTCATAAAATAGTTAAAAATGCTGTTTTGGAAAGCACTGCATCAAGTAGAATACACAATTTTATTTCCTGCCAGAGGAAAATTTTAATGTTGATTTCTCTGTGTATCCTCCTAAAAAGTGAAAAATGCTCATATAAAACTTGCATTTTTAATGTAGTCTCTCACATTTGCATTATTTTTAAGCCTTTGCAAAGCAATGGGTTTCAATAACTTTAGACTAGTTTAGATTTTTAAAATCATGGGAACTCACATCACAATTCTGAGACTATCTGAATGTCAGACTACCTCATATGATATGCTCATGTTTTAGTTCTGGATAAACACAATGGCATGTCAGAAAACTATTTGGATATATAATGACTGTGTGATAAAGACTGCAAGAATATAACTCAAGCTTGTAAAAGCAGTATTTTATGATACCCTATTTGATATAATACCACCTGAATAAAAACAAGATCAAAATATTACTTTGATAAATTTTCAGGCATTTCTCAGGATAATAGATATTCATTTCCTCTACTCTCAACAGCTTTAGAAGCAGTTGTTAGAAATACATTTAATCTCCTTTAAACTGCAGCTCCTTAAGGCTGATGTGATCACTAAACCAAAGGTTTTCTAATTTACAGATTTACTTAGCAGATGCCGTTGGTGCAAGTCTCATAACATTAACAGGAACATACACCTAATTTCAAATTCTTTCTTAAAAGATTGTTGCAGAATGCTTCTGGCAAGAATAATTTTCACATTAACACAAAAACAAATGAACATGAAAATCTTTAACTTAGATGGTTTAAAAGTCCTAGGAAACCACACTGAAAAAGCACACGTCACCCTGCTAGACTTGGAAAAAGCACACGTCACCCTGCTAGATTTGGAACAATTCTCTCATTCTTTCAGAAGGTTGAGAATTCCCTAGTGATAGTGGGAGACCTTCCATTGGTAATGTGTGCATCTTTATTTACTAGATTTTATTACATTCTTTATAAAAATATTCAAAGGAATTGTTATGAAATAAAAGACGTATAAGCTTGTTGGATCCAATTTCTGTACCATTGACACCTTATCATAGCTGTATATCCTGAAATAAGCTTGTTGGATACAATTTCTGTACCATTAACACCTTATCATAGCTGTATATCCTGAAACTAAACAATGGAAAGTGGCATTTAAAATCAGGATAGTTAGGAGCAAAAAGCAGACTTTTTGCACATTAAGGAAATGCACCAGCAACTTCAACTCTGCAAATCATAATCTGTTCATTAAGATTCTGTCTCACATTTCTTTCTTTAGAATTCGCAGTGTGTTAGACCATTTGAAAATGTTAATGAATTTGTACTTGCCAGTGAGAATCTATCTCCGTGTATTGGGAGCAATACTGTTTGGCCTATCACATCATTATGAGAGACCCTTGCTAATTATTTGTCTATGCATGGTTCAGTGCTAGCACTATAAGAT
Organism: Ctenomys sociabilis; assembly: GCA_004027165.1. Classification (NCBI taxonomy): domain Eukaryota; kingdom Metazoa; phylum Chordata; class Mammalia; order Rodentia; family Ctenomyidae; genus Ctenomys; species Ctenomys sociabilis. The sequence goes on from PVKA01055324.1 coordinate 6,332, forward strand.
TATATTGGTATTTCATCTTTTGAGACCCAACCTTCATGAGAGATATGTCAAAAATATATGGTCATCTTATTTATTTCCCCTAAATGTCAGTCTTGGGACTTTTTACTTTGGTATGCTCATCCTTGGATCCTTAATTATAAGCTTTATGTTGATTCCTCTCAACTGTATAGCTTCAGTTTCAACTTCTTTCCTGAATGCCAGACTCACACATTCAACTGTCTGCTTACCATTTCCATGTAGATGTTCAAATGACAGCTCAAGTTATGTGACCTACATCAAACTTTTAATTTCTACCCCTCTGTTTCAATACAGCTCCATTATTCCAGTTGTTCAAACTTAAACACTAGAGAATCATTCTTTAACCCCAACCCTTCAGTCCACCAGACTCTAAATACATCCAGAAGCTAACAGGGCCTACACACTCCCAAAGTGAGCCAGCCAATAGAACCCTTCTCTAATTGTAGAAGTCTTCTAATATGAAACTTTCACGTGGACTCCTTATGCTTTTGTCATCATTCAAAAGGCAGAATAATTTAAAATGTTTGATTAGTTATTTTCTAACCTTTCAAAATCAAAGTTCTCCACAGGCATACAAAGTCAGCGTCACCTGCACACTTCCTCTCCCCCATCATCAGCTCATCTTCTTCTCCTTTCTACCTTAATCCCATCACCTGAACCTTTTTACTGTAATCAAATAGGATGAGCAGTTCTCGCCTCAGAGGCCTTCAGATTGGTTTTCTACTACGTAAATTCTTCCCACGAATTTACATATGATTTTTTTTTAGTTTCTTTTTGAGCCATTTCTGAAGTGGCATCATATCAGCATGTTCTTCCAGGAGCTCTGTATTGTATCACTTACACCCTTTCCCTACCCATTGTTCTTAATAAAATTAATCATTTTCAATATTTGTTGTTTTTTAATCCTTTGAATAAAGTTCAGATCCTTGAGTTCTGTGCTTTTGTTTTCTCACTGTGATTTTAATAACACATAAGAACAGTGCATGGCACTAAGTAGGAATACAACAAAAATTTATCGAATTAATTCAGAATAGCTGCATGCAGGTATTCTGCGGAGAATGAGGTAAATATGCACTTAATTACAAAAGTGTCTCAGGCTGCTATCTGGTTAGAGTATAAGGATAACCTCTAGAATTTTTAGGCATACAGGAAAAGCATGTTTCCACTTTGGTGGCATGGCTAGTTCTGATTTCATTAACACATTTTTATTTATGATTACTATGTATCAAGAGAAATACCATTCTTGCACTGTTCAATTATATATTGAATCTCTGCTTAAATTCTGACCTAGATGGAGAAGCAATCATTACAAAATTAGGATTAGCTCACAGATTTCTTATGAGGACAGGTACAGATGGGTTGGCAGCACACTGGCTGACTTTTGTGAGTGTCTGGAAGGGTACACAGTCCCTCTTGAACTGTGGCACGCCTGTACTGACATGCCTACTGCACATAATGCAAGGATCTATAAGCACCTGGACTTCATCCTAAAGGTAACATGATTGTTCTGAAAACAGCATGGATTCATCTGGAAGTTTGCTTTCAACATCTTTTGTTTTCTGCTCATTGACCTCAACTCACAGGAGACTGAATCGAAATCTCTGCCTTAATTAGTCTGAATCTTTTATTTGTTTATAATGCATCAGTGGTTCATACATTTTTTTTACTTTCTTTTTTCTTTTGTACTTGAGGGAAGGGTCTACAGGGTATTCAGGATCTCACTATTAGATCGGACTCATAGTGATCCTCCTGTTTACAGCCTCCCAAGAGCTGGGGTTACAGGTGGGCACCACGCCCAGTCTCAATTGCCATCTCAGAGTGCCCCAGTGGCGGGGCCAGCATGGCAGGCCTGGGTATCGAATCCCTTGCCCATTCACCTGCTTGCACGTGCTTTAATATACTGATCTATTTGGCTCGCCCTTTTTAAAATTTAATTTTATTTTTATTTTCAATATTTTTGTGCATTCACTGCCATAAGTTCTTCTTAGATATAAAAAACGCTGTAATATTGTCTTAGAGCCAAAGATTCCTAAAATCAGCAAATAAACTTTAATATAGAACTTTCTGGGCATGGCTAGATAGCTCAGTGTATTAAAGTGCCTGCTTAGGCAGACCCAGGGACCAGGGTTTGATCCTTGGCATGCTGTGCCAGCCCTGCCCCCTGGGGTACGCTGAGATGACGATTGATACTGGGTGTGGCAGTGCACATCTGCAATCCCAGCACTTGGGAGGCTCAAAACAGGTGGACCAGTCTAAGTCTGGTCTGTGTAGTGAGACCCTGTACCAAATACATTAAAACAAACAACTGAAATTTGTGAGCCAGCAGAACTTTTTTCTTTAATTTCTCACATTACTAATTCTTGTACTTGAATTGGTATCTTTGTGTTGGATGCCATAGAGCTTCCAAACAAAGGTGACGGCAACAGTAGACTAGGTCTGAAAATACAAGGGTTTTTTATTTATAGTAAATAGATACTATTTTTTAATAGTATCCATTTTTATATTACATATAATCCATTATAATTATAACTTTATTTGTCTAAAATTATATAATTAGTCATATATAATCCACTTAAAATGCTGTATACAATTCTATAAGCTTGAAAATATTGGCTCAACTATTTGGACCATTGCTGTAGTCTTCAATCTTAAATTATAGTATAGATCAGAGAATAAACCTTTAATTCAATAAAAGTTGTGAGCTCCTTGGAAAGTCTGTAAATTTGACTGCTAAAAAGTCATTTATAATGGAATTAAATTAAGGAACAATTCTTTAGAATTGAAATAAACTCTAGTGGTTAATATTTAACAGGAACTTCATTCTGCAAAATAGCATTAATTTAAAAAATTGACACAAATCAACAATTGGGATAGAATCATACTATTAATTATAATTTCTTTTTATGAATCATAGTTAAAACTTTGAATCAAATAACTGTTTGTCAAAATGAATGAGCATTTCTCATATATCCATTTTAAAACAATTATATACAAGATAGGATGTTCTTTATATGTTCCTTTTCTTTTGTTTTCTTTGTTTCTTTCTTTTTTTTTTTTTTTTCTTATTTTGGTGGTACTGGGGATTGAACTCAGGAGCTTGAGCTTGCCCGGCAAGTGCTTATTCCACTGAGCTATCTTCCCAGCCCCTTCCTTTGCCTTTCGCTTCAACTTGATCTAAAGCTCTTCAAAAGACAAGTCATATTTCTTTGTTGTAGTCTCATGACAAAAATGCACATTATGGATGTTTAAAGAGGAAATGGTAAATTCAATTTCTAGTTCCATGTAGGTTTCAGATGTATAAAGTAACCATTTAAAGTTGCATAACAGTATACAGCCTTGTGTGTTTGATGAAAGCTGTGGTGTCTACAAATGTGATGTTGATCAACTCCGGATAAAAATATTAGAGAATTTCAGAGTATCATACTGTGGAGTATATGTCACGGTACGAACTGGAAGGAAACTTAAGAATCCCGAGGAAAAATGCATGTGGTTTTCTTTAGGAAATTCATTTAATAATATATTTTTTAATACTGTACACTTGGGAGCTTCATTAGAACTTTCAAACAATATTGTCAGTTGTATTAGGAGAGAAACTAAAATCTTTTAAAGAGAGAAAAGCGAGTCATAAAGTGAGTGATATTTGAATATTGAAAATAATTGCATCTTAAGATGTAATGCAGAATACTTTAATATTTCCAATTAAGTCCCAATATTCTAGAAAAGATTTGGTACAATTCCTTTATAAGCTGATCTCAGCATGTATCATTTTCCCCACACAATTGGCAGAATTAAATGGTACTGTGTACAGAACTTATTCTAAAACCACATATTCATATCCTCAATGATAGTGCATTAATCTCAGAAATAATATTAGTGTCATCTAGCTATGATTACTCTATTAACACACTTTTCATTAGAAATACAATATACATGAATATATTTAATGATTGATCTCATTTTCTTTTATCAATCAATGCTACAACTCAAATGACTAATAAGAGGCCACATTTCTTTTTCATATATT
>PVKA01055325.1:0-10372 GCA_004027165.1 Ctenomys sociabilis
TGTCGGCTTTTAGTGCTATGGTCATCCACTAGGTAAATAATTATTGAATTTTTGATATAATTCAGCTATAAAAAAACCTGTAAATATAATATCATGTATGCACCTTGTACAATACCAAAACGTTATGAAAACAGTTTGCAATGTATTAATTCATTGACTCTTTATGGTTAAGGTGTTTTGAAACTGTCTGATTGACATTTGCATTTTAACAAAATAAAAATAAATGAAAAAAAAAAAAGAAAAAGTACACTTAAACCAGGAAATTTCTGGTAACCAAATATAACAAAGTTTAAAGCCATGGTTGCACATGGCTATAATCCCAACATTCTGGGAGGCTGAGGAAGATCACCAGTTCAAGATGACCTGGGCTGTGTGGGAAAATCTTAACTTAGAAAAATATAAAATAATAAAGGGTTACAGTCATAGCACAGTGTAAAGGTTCTGGGTTTAACAAAAGATGGGGGGAGGAGGGTTTAAAGTAGGAAGATCACTATAGTTTCACTTCTTTTAATAAGAAAGAAAAATTCACAAAGAAGTTAAGTAAAAGCAACAAATATTCAGATAATTCATAGTGTGGGTGATATTTTGGGTCTCTACCTCCCAATCTGTGCTACTTTGTTACATGAGAGATCAGCAAACAGTGGTTTATAGAATATCCTGCATGCTACCTGATTTTATAAATAAAGTTTTATTGGAACACAGGCATGTCCATTCATTGATATATCTTTTACAGGTGTTTTCATGATACAAAAGCAGAACTGAGTTGTTGGAACAGATTCTGTGGTCTGCAAGGCCTAATGTGTGTTTGATAAGCCCTTAAGTAGGAAGTTTACTGAGCCTAGTTTTCTAGAGTATGTTGCTTCTCAAGGCAGGGAAGTTTACTTTATCTTATAAAATGTTTCAAAACAACAGATTTTCAAAATAAACTTTCAGGAAAGTTGTAGGATTGTCACACAAATAAAAGAATATGATGGCTTAATGTACCATATGATATTAAATATGGATGAAATTTTGTGCACTGCAGGTTCTGTGGCTCCACTAATACACCAAGGAGGGGAGTTCAATTCTGACTAAAAACGTTGATTTAATAACAGGAAAATTACTCATCTCAGCACAAAAATGTGAAGCAAATAATAACTTGCTATTGGTATAAGCATTATCCAATAGAAAATACTATAAAAATGTTTGATCACAATTTATCCTGAAAATGGATCATTAAAAAGAATGTAAAACACTGTTTTTTTCCTTCTGGTATTTCATAAAGCATGCATTAATATTTATTCAGTTCAGTTCCTCAACTTACTAGGATTATATACTTTTATAAGACTCATGTTTTCTCATGATCAAGTGTGGGAAAGAACTAAATAATTATTGGCTCTGATAATACTCTTTTGGAGAAAAGAAGTCATGAAAGATTACCATTTCCTCTGTTGAATGTCCCTCTGATGTTTCTAAAGTAGTTTATTTGAAGTCAGAAAAGACTAAAATACAATTAACTGGAATCCTTCATTAACTGGAATGATATTCTATCCCATGCTTTTGAGAAAAAAGAAGTAAGATTTTAAAAGCCACGCTTTGGAAGAATGGAGCAAAATGAGAAATGGTTCCTGCCCTCAAAAATGTTAGACTGTTAGGGGAGTAAAAATAGGCAAATAAAATGACAAAACATAAAAAATAATCAGTAGTAGCCTCAGACTTACAGAATGAAGAATTCTGGAAGTTCACAGAAATGAAACCTTGCTTCCAATGAAGAGAATAAAGGAAGGTTTTATAAATAGGTGGCATAAGCCTGGGCCTAAAGAATGGACAGGATTCTTTTTTCCTCCTTATTCATTAAAGCATTATTTACACATAAAAAAATCCATTGGTTTCAAGTATGCAGTATAATAATTTTTGTTATTCATAGTTGTGAAACCCAATTAATAATGAAGACAGAAGAATCCTCTTATTAAAAAAAAAAATGCTCTGTGCCTCTCTGCACTTAATTGGTTATCCAGTATCACAAGAGTATCAAACTGATCTTCACTAGCTTGGGAAAGGACCAAAATCAGGAATATAGTTTCTAGTGAACAATGTATCATTTTCACATGATCACAAAATTGAAAAATTACAAGTTACACCATTGTTAAGTCACATTCCTTTATTATTATTATTATTATTATTATTATTATTATTTTTGCAGAACTGGGGATTGAATTCAGGCCCTTGCCAGGGAAGCGTTTATTCCACTGAGCCATCTCCCCAGCCCCTATTAACGTTTTAAAGACATAAAAACCTTCAATGATGTCTCTATTTTCATTCTTAGTATCAGTAATTTATATTTTATTTTTCTCCCCAAATAACCAGCTTTAGTTTCACTGATTTTTTTTTGTACTTCTAAATTCAACAGATTGCTTATTACTTCTTTCATCATTTGCTTTGAGTTGAATTTACTTTTCCTTTTTAAAGAACATGTTTGGGCCAGGGAGATGGCTAACAGACAATACATGAACAAATGAGCAAGACAGTGTACCCTGCCTCCTCTTTAAAGTCTTCTCCCTCCACCACTGTCTATAAAATCAAGCAATTGGAGGGTTTGGACCACAGCACATGTTAACCTTTTTGTGTCTCAGATTAATGATTTGATGAGATAGTTTTCTTAATTAAAAAAAAATGTGTGTGCTTTCTAAAAGTCTGATTTAGAAATCTTCACTAAACCCAAAGTCACAACATACTCTTTTGTATTCTGTAAGTTTTGCAGCTTTAGTTCTTACATTGAGATCTACAGTCTACATTGAGTTCTTTATTTTTATTTTTTATCCTGCCTCAGGTTTATTTGTACAAAGAGCACAGGAGGACACCGGCCCTCCACAGATGGCACCCCAGGGGTCACACCAGTCCTTCTGTTTTTACATAAGCAGATAAGAGGCTTTTACTGTGGAGCTATACACTTGTACACCTTTGGGAGCCTGGGCTGGAGCAGAATCTGGAGCCTGGGCCTTGGCTGGAGCAGAAGATAGAGCCTGGGCCTTGGCTAAAGCCTAGGCCTTTGGCCAGCATGGCTTGCAACCCTTGGCAGTGAGGGCACAGATACACTTCCCAAGCTTGGGGTGGGCAATATAGGCAAGTTAAGTGAGCCTGTGATTTACTCTCTTTGGAATGATCTTGGGCTTGACCTCCTTGGGCTTGATGAGGGCCTTGACAGCCTCAGCCTCAGCCTCAGCCTCAGCACATGTATTCATGGCCCTGGCATTGTTTACTTGTATCTTCTTGAAGCTCTTCTTGTTGTGCTTCTTGGCAAAACGCATATTCCTAAGGAACTTGAGATCTACCCAATTCAGAGATTCATATCTTTGTGACCAAGGTTTCTTGATGCTATTTCTATGCTATTTTCAGGACTGATTGTACGTGGTGTGATTCTTGGACTTGGCCGTAACTGCTCTGTAAACTGTGACTGCCAAGCACCTGGAACTGGAACTACATTGAGTTAATTTTGTTCAGTGAGAGCTAAGAAGAGACACTGACTTCAGAATCTCCACATAGCTAATTGTTCAAGCAATTCTTGAGAGTATTATCTTCTACCTATTGAATTATTCTGTCATATTTATAATTTTGATTTTTTAAAAGTTATGTATCTTGTGTAGGGTCTCACTATGCAACTTGGACTCATAATGATTCTCCTGTTTTCAGTCTCCCCAGTACTGAGATTACAGGCATGTGCCACCATGTCCAGACTCAGCATGCCAGGGAATGGGGTGGGCATGGCATGCAGGACTAGGGATCAAACCCTGGTCTCTGTGCTTGCCTAAGCAGGTGCTTAGTGGGCTAAGCTATCTCACCTGCCCTGGTTGTCACTTTTTAAATTAGAAAAAAAAAAAAAGCCAACCATATAAGAATGCATCTATTTCTGGATCTCATTTTTTCTTATTGATGCACTCTTTCATTGTAGGATACTTTCTTGATTCCCATAATAACTTATGCTAGTTATAATAACTTAGGGGGCCAGCGAGATAGCTCAGTAGAACAAGCACTTCCCTAGCAAGCTCAAGGGCTTGAATTCAATCCCCCATTTCACCCCCCCAAAAAAAACCCTTCAAAATCAGATAGTTTAAATCCTTCAATTTTATTCTCTTTCAACTAATGTTTTTATAGCCCTTTTACATTTCAACTTAAATTATTATACAACTGGCTTATCATTGATTGGACTTTCTTTTTCTGTAGGCATTTCTCTCCAGGAACAATTGGTGTGGCACCTTGAAAATTTTAGTATGCTTTTTCATTTTCAGCATAAAATATTTTAGGGGGCCAGGGAAATAATTCAGTAGAATGCACTTGCCTGGCAAGTGCAAGGTCCTGAGTTCAATCCCATACCGCAAGTAAATAAATAAATAAATATTTAAAAGATAATTTTGTACTCTTATAATTTCTTCTGATCCAAAAATAACTTTTGTATTTATTATGTGTTACTGGTTTCTAATTTAATTTCATCATGGTTAGAAATGAACTCTGTATAGTTTGTTTTCAGGCCAAAACTATAGTAATTCTGGTAAATGTACCACGTGCACTTGTTTTTTGCCATTATTTGGTGCACTGTTCTATGAATATCAAATAGGGCAAGGTAGCTGAAAGTACTGTTCAGATCATCTATGTGCTTGTTGGACTGATAAGAGAATGGTGCTAAAATAAACTATGATCGTGACACTGTTTTGCCCTTTTATTCTATCAATTTTTGTTTTATGAATTTTGAAGTACTATTATGGGACACAGAAGCATTATGTTGTCATACGTCTTCTTGGATTCCAGTCTAATTTTCTTATATTTTTATATTTAATGCTATTTTTATAGTATTTTTCCTAGAAATAACATAACCTTAAATATCCATAGTCCAATTATAGTCAATATTAGAGTATACCACAATCTTACAGGCCTACTTGTTGGGTTTTGCCTAACCCCCCTAAAATAATGTAATTTATGTTACATAGTATATCAAGAAATTAAGAGGTAAAAAAAGTTTGAAAAATACTTGACTTTTGCCCAGATATTTATTATTACTGTTACAGGCTGAAGATAAGTAATCTTTGAAGAACACAAGCCTGTAAAGCTTCCCTCCTTTAGCATTTTCTGTGGTGAAGGTCTGGTGGCAAATTTTCCTGGTTTCTTCTATCTGAAAATGCCTTTATTTTTCCATCACAACTGATAATAATTTCATGAGGAATAGAAATCAAGGTTGACTATTTTCTTTCACGCCCATAAAGATGCTATTCTACTCTTCTCAGTCATCACCAGCTTCAATTAATCACACTGCTGTTCCTTTGAATTAAACATGTCATTTTTCTCTTGTTGATATATTGTTTTTCAACATTCTGATCATGATATGGTTTGGCAAGGGTTTCCTTGTATTTAATTGCCTTGGTTAAGTTTATATTTTATATTTACATCTGGGAAAATTTCGATCTTTAGTCTGTTCCATTCTTCTCTCCACTCTTTCTGGTATTCAATTACATGGACATTTGACCATTGAATATCATCTGACAGATCTTTGGGCTTGTTTATTTCCATTCACTTCCAATCTTTCTTCTCTTATCTTGGATAATTATCACTGATCAACTTGAAATCATTTACTCTCATCTGCTGCATTACTTAGCTGCTAAGTCCATTCCATGAATTTTCCATGAATTGTTCCTCAGTGCTTACTGTTTTTGAAGGTGTGATGATTATTATAAATGACCTCTTTTGATTGGAAAGAGCAGTGAGTCATAAGGTAACAGACATGGACAAGTCCTAGCCTGCATGTCAAGTACCAAACAAATGATGAGCACTGGGACAAAATTTTGGAGTCAAAATCCACAAGTACCGTATTTCATGAGTTTCAAGGTAGTAGGAGACCAAAGTACGACTGGTGTTTTTCAATTCTAGAATCTCCATTTGGTTATCACTGTTTGTATTTCCATGTAAGTCTTAATTATTGTGCTGAGATTTTCATGCACTGAAAAAGACATGTTTTGTTTGTTGTTCGTTTTCTCTCCCTTTTATTTATAACATCTATAAGAGTTATGCATGAGGATCACAAGTTTGAGGCTAATCTGGGCAACTCAACAATTTACTGAGACCCTGTTTCAAAATGAAAAAAAAGGGCTGAGAATGTAGCTTGTTGCAAAGGCCCTGGTTGTCTCCCCATCACTGTACCTAACATATCTATTGTGGGGGGATATGAGAAGTATAGGACATACTAGGCTACCCAAGGAAAGATATGACAGTAAGAAATCATATGAACAATGAGATTGGAAATAATGCTTGCTTAGGCAAACTATGCAAATTGATAACTATAGCTAGATCTATGGATATGGCCAATTAAGTTTATGTTTTAGGCAGAAGGATAATATAATCATATCTATATTTTAGATTAAGATTGAGCTATGTGTACATATACAATGACTTGAAATATGAAAAATGATTGGAAGCACAAAGATTAGTAAGGAAGCAGTTCCAGAAGTGCAGGTGGGAAGTAATGAGGTCTTAACTTGGTACTGGCAGAGGGGACAGAAAAGAAGGAATAGAAATGAGATGATTCAGGAAGTGATTGATTCATGACACTGAAATTCTTCAATAATCTGAATTAGTACAGAAGATTGAATTCCATCTACTACTATACTAGGCAGTGAGTATTAGCCACTGGTTAATAGTGAGTTACTATAAAAATAAGTCAATATAAAATTATTTGTTTATATGTATGACTCTAATTCATTTGGTAAGTAGCAATTACAGCCTGTGGTTAGGTTATAAGAGTTGTAGAATATGATATCATAAAGTAAGTGCTGTTTAGTCAGAACACACCTACATAAGTAGGACACTGAAACCAATCTTACTTCCCAAACCTACTTCGTAACATAATGCAAGGGAGCCATTAATGCAAACCTAATTATAGGACTGTCCATGCTACAATCCCATCAGTGTCTTTCTACATCAAAAGGTCAAAGACCAGAAAAAGACTAAAAACTTTCTCTTAGAAATACTATAAGTAAAACTTACTTTACAGCTTTCATTACACAAAGGATAAAATTCCATCAAAAACAATAGCACTTAGAAAATTCTCATTATCTTCAAAGCATTTTACTCATTAATTAGTTAATCAATACCCTTAATTCAGTGATTCTTCTCTAATTGTAACCTACCCAAATATACTATACTCCATTTATTAATAGACAATACTTTTAACAATTGTTAAGTAACTTTCTTACTCATACAAATATTTTTCTTACATATTGAGAAGAATGCAAATAGCAATATTCCTGCCCGCTTCCACAAAAATAAGCATATTCACAAAGGTTAGCAATTTAAGGCAGAAGTAAAATATAACTGTATTTTTTTTCAAAAGATGAGGACCATAAATTTAACTGTAATTGGCATCATGGGGAAAAAAAACAGGAATGGGAGATGGTTCTGGAGGATGGTCCATAATCAACTTGTAAATGAACAGGTCAAAATGTACTTCCCAGGGAAAAGACTGGCAGTTAAAATTTTTCAAGAGAAATTTGGTAAAACATGATAAGGAAGATCTTGGCAAAACTGTATGGTTTTACAAAAATGGTTAGTAAGAGATGGGGATAGGGCTCAGTGGCACAAGTGCCTGCCTAGCAAATACAAGATCCTGGTACAAAAAGAACAAAAATAAACAAAAGCTTAATAGAAATGTACTAAACACTGAAATTTGACTAGTTTCAAAGTGCAACTCAATCCAAAACTTCAAGGTAGAAGTACAAATTTAATGTCTATAAATAAAGCTGGCATTCTCGGTGCTATTACCACCTAGAATACGCTATTGGCTTAGAGAGTACATCCCCTTCATTGATGTATGAATAGACTGATAGGTATATGAAGAATTTATGCAAAATATCTTAACAAAAATAATTAGGTATTGCCAGTATACCACCACATCACTAATATTCATAGATATGAAAATTGAAAATGACAGTGAGGAGCTATTTGCATCTATTAGATATCTCTAAAATGAAGGCCAACCAAATAGCTCAGTAGATTAAGGCAGATGCAGGGGCCAGGAGTTTGATCCCCAGGCCTGCTGTGCTGGCCTCACCCCTAGCACTTGGGAGGCTGAAAATAGGAGGATCACTAGGAGTCCAATGTATGCAATGAGACCTGGCAGACCCTGTCCTAAAAAATACAAATAAATAAATAAATGTCTCTCAAAGGAAATAAGTTCATACTAACTGTTGGTTAGGTAGTGGTTTATTCTATACATTTCTAAAAAATAGTACAAAAAAGGGTCTTCCCCAAGAATAAGGTAGTATCAAAACATCCCCAAACCATTAAAGGAAAAAAAAGGAAAGCATATTAAAAATGTATGTATTTTGATCTTACAGTTATATCTAGAAATTTATGTTAAAGATAATGATATATTAAATATGGGGGGTTTGAAAAAATAAAAGATATGCTCTTCATATGTACCAATTCCCCATAAGAAATGCAAACATTACATGTTACAAATGCATACTAATAAAATTAAAACAAAATAAAAAATGTCTATGCTTTTGATCTTACCATTCATTCTAGGAATTTACCTTAAAAAGCAATGATATGCTCAAATACACACACACACACACACACACACACACACACACACACACACACATCAGTTACAATGTTACCTATGATAGGGAGATGAGAGACAGCCTCAATGTCCCATAATAAGAAATAGGTAGATTAAGACAATATATAATAGGACAAAATAGTATATAGTTATTGAAGTGAAGATGATTATGTAATTGAAAACCATTAAAATAGTCCTAAAATAAATAAAATAAATAAAATAAAATAAAATAGTCCTACATTAAAAAGATTAAAAAGTATATATGACCATCTCTCTCCCTGAATCTGTAACTCCAGCTACTCCAGATGCTAAGGCAGGAGGATTGTGAGCTCCAGGACAGCCTGAGCAATTTAGTAAGATGCTAGCATAAAAAGAAAAATAAAACATGTGGTTGAGTGGTAGAGCACTTGCCTAGCATACATACAGTCTTAGGGTCAATGTCTAGAAGAAAGAAAAGGGGAGGAGTGGAGAGGGAAATGAGTAGCATGGAGAATAACACCAAGTTTGCTAAAAATAATACATAATAAATCCAATTTTAAAAAGACTGAAAAACAAATAATAAAACATTACACGGAAATACATATTCTCCAGATTTTCTATCAAAAGTATCATTATGGTTTGTGTCTAGTTGTCTCCCCAAAGCCTCATGTAGTTATGGGGTGGACTTCTTGAGTTTGTGATTAATTTATGATCTGGTGCTGGGATTATGGGTGTGAGTGCTATACCAAGCCTGGGGCCTGAATGCAACATAAAGGAGACAGACTTGCAGTCTGTTGCCACTATTCCTCCCTTTTGCCGTCGCTGTTTTGCTGTTTTCCATCGCCATGCACTGATGCCCTATACTATGTACCAGGCTACCCTGAAGCCAGCTGAGTATGGACTGAAACCTCCACAAACTGTGAGCTAAATAACTTTCCTTCCTTAATCTTGGGTGTCAAGTATTTTGTGCCAGCAATGAGAGAAAAGTAACAGAGATAAGCATATATTTCATTTAATATTTACTGCTTTCATGAGAAGAAAAATGACATCAAATTACTAAAAACAGTTGTGCATGCTCTTTATCTGCATGCACATACTCAAGGTGGTCTAGATCTGCCAGTCACACAGACTTTCTGCCCTGTCACTGCAGTTCTGAACAGGCCAAGATCCCTCTAACATCTTTCACACATTCAGTCACTTGGGAGGGACTATATTAAATTGTTATGAGTTTGGGGACTGAAATGATTGCCCTGTTGCAAACTAATGCTAAAGTAAGACTATGTATGTCCTAGGCAAAATCTGTTCTCTTGAGGTGAGAGGGTAGTGCATCAACCAGATTTTATATTAAATGTCTTCATCATCTGTGAGCAGCCAGATGGTTAGGAATATGTGTAGATATTTTGAAACATAGGCTGGCTGATTTCAATTAGCTTTGAAGTAAGACAAACGATAGTCAGGATCTGCACTGCTAAGCCCAGAGATACTGAGAGAATATTTTCTTACAGATGAATAACCCATCAGCTAATGTTCTCATTGATATAATCTAGCTAATAGGTTTCCCTGGAACACATGTGCTATTGGAAAGAACCTCTGCTAATGAAGCATCTAACTGGGCAAACATTTTTATGCCTACTGTAAGAAGTCAGCTAATGTGAGCCGGGCGTGGTGGCGCATGCCTGTAATCCCAGCACTCGGGAGGCTGAGGCAGGAGGATTGTTGTGAGTTCGAGACCAGCCTGAGCTACAAAGTGAGCTTAAGGCCAGCCTGAACTGCACAGTGAGACCCTGTCTCAAAAAAGACAAAAAAAAA
>PVKA01055326.1:0-10371 GCA_004027165.1 Ctenomys sociabilis
TCTGTGATATAATTCAGCTACATAAATACCTGTAAATATAATATCATGTATGCACCTTGTACAATACCAAAACATTATGAAAACAGTTTGCAATGTATTATTTCATCGACTCTGTATGGTTATGGTGTTTTGAAACTGTCTGATTGACATTTGTATTTCAATAAAATAAAAATAAATGGAAAAAAAAAAAAAAACAAATTATAAATGTAACACTAAGACTTCCGTGCCTGCCAGCATGGTGGACTGTACAGTGTTGAAAACTTCTGCACTAAAATATAGCTAAGATATCAAAATTTTTCATTATTGGACCTTAAAGCCTAAAGTTAGCCCTTAGTGGACAGAATTAAGATCAGTGAACATAAGCCTGAAGATAAACAGTATTAAGAGAACCTACTATTGTACCAGGGGCAAGACAGGTATTTAAATCAAAGATAAAATTTGATTTCAATATAATGTTAAGTAAAATATTTTATATTATAAATCTAACAGATGTATGATATAAATTTTCTAAGTATACCAGGTTCTATTGCAACATTCCACATTCTTCCATCAATCAATAGGTTCTTTGATACAAAAATTTGCACAATTTTCAGTCTTTTTGTCTGCATATTCATAAATACACTGAAGTGAGATTCTAAAAATAGCAATGTTCCCAGTATCCAAAATTAACATTGACACTTCTGTGCATATGCCTTTTTATATGATTCAGGAAAGTGTAATTAACACATTAATTTATATGCAGATAACTCTCTAAATGCCAAAGACTTTTTATTCAACTCATTCCATCTGACTTTTAAATCTGAAGAGACATATGGCTCTAAATGTATATTAAACACTATGAAATGAGAACTCTAAAAATGAGAAGAATTGAAACTATCTCAGAAATACTTTAACTCTTTTAAAAGCAAGTCCTCCACCATCCATCATGTTTCTTGAACAGAAGAAAGCTAGAAGTAAATTTGTATGATTTTTATCCAAGTGGAATTTTGTTTCAGTACTTTACTTCAGTATTTGGTGAATTAGGGCAGATATAGATCGAATACAACTTTTGCATCTTAGGAAAATTTGTGTAAATGCATACTGATGAACACAACAGCACTCACCAACCGGTCCTCCTGGGGTCCATCACTTACGCAGATGCTCAGCCAACAGTCTGCAAGCTCAGGTTCTGCATTGTCACAACTGGTTACAAATGCTCGTAGCACACAATTAGACATAGATATATGTGGCATCTCAATACTCGTCTTCTAACAGAGTAAGGAAAGGTTAATTTCATTCAGAGCTATCACCTCCTAAGAAACTCAATTTCCAATTACACTATTTCTTAAATTATCACTAATTGACATGTTGACACATGCAACAGAAGCACTCAACTTCTTAGTTTTTTCAAAAGATGCAGTTGTGTGTCCCATCATATATGGCTGAATACTTATCACCAGTTGGGTGCACACTGTGTTGCTGGAATCATCTGGTACAAATGTATTTCAAATTTTGGATTTGTATATATTTACTTTTTTATGATATGACTTTAATTATCTAAAAATCACAAAACAGAGATGGAAAATATCTATGGCATTTGATATATGCAAAAAAGTAGTCAGCAATAAGTGATGAATTCAGTAAAATTAGAAAATCACCTAAAGTAACAAAATGGCAACATATAATCTTAACTTTATTTACCAAAGAAGTTTTTGATATATTTATTGTAGGTAAATAAAACAAAAAGTGATCCAGCATGCAGGAACTGTGGTAGAAGGGTGGAGATAGCAGGATCTCTAACACACGCGTAAGTCTTTTGTACATGAGTAGGGTACAGTGTGCTAGGGGAAAACACTGGCTCGGTCCTGACAAAGGGGGCCCATACTGTAGCACTAAGAACAGAGGTCAACAATATTTTGATGAAGTGCTCTTCATGCTCTCAGAGACTGACAAACAGTACTCAATAGATTTAAAACGTATGGACCTCTTCCCTGGAATATTTTTGATGCTGTCTGCCTGTACTTATAGTTGTTACCTCATAAGCTCTTCTCTCATGCTTTTTTTTTAGTTTAATAAACATTTTATGATATAAATGGACAAATAAAAGCATAAGCCTACACTTCTGTGACAACTGAGAAAGTCTGAAAATTGTTGTGAATTCTATTTTGTTTAGAATATATACATTTTTTTCTTCTGACTGGCTGAAATTGCTGTCCACTACAGTGTTTTAATCATGTTATTTTCTGTTAAAAATATTTCTTTGTTATTCTGTACTGTTTTCGTCACATAATTTTTAGTTTTGTTAAGATTTTTATTTTATTATTCAAGAGAATACTATAATTACAATGTTTTTAAAATCTATTTCTAGTAAAATTGCTAATTTTGTAATAGCAATTAAATACGTTTTGGAAGAAAAAATTTCTGAAACTACTTATTTGTCCAGAATATCTATTTATCTTTGATCCTGGGTTTAACTGGATTATATTTATTGATTGTAATTTTGTTCACAATATCAGCTTTTAATTTTGATAATTTCACTACGTTCCTCAATAACTTTTATCAATTTATTGATTATTTTAATTAATTTATTCTTAACTTTGGTCTCTTTACTGTACTGCTTTGGAATTTTTGTAGAATAACCGAGTTTCATTTTTCTAAAATGGCAGTGGATTCAGCAATAACTACCATATGGTCAAAAAACGAATTTAGCAAATATTTAGATTTTATCTTTAGTATTTTTGTGATAGAAAAATACACTCCACTTTACATATTATCAATGCCGTTTGTATATAAATGTTGTGTTTTGTCATGACTTCAGTGTTATAGAATTTCAAAATCTGATAAAAGATCTTAAATAAAATATTAACAATATATTACAATATTTATTTATTATGTATTTTGTGCAGGGTCTTACTACAAACCTCACACTTGTAGTGATCCTCTTGTTTCCAGCCTCGCCACTGCTGGAATTAAAGGTGTCCGGACTCGGTGGCTGGCTCAGCTAGCCTCCAAGTGGGGCTGGCACAACATGTGATGCCAGGGATCGAATCCCAGTCCCTGTGCTATGGCATTTATTATTTACATTTTCTTTATTTTTTTTAAAGAATACAAAATAGAGGGCCAGGAACATGGCTCAATGGAATAAGCGCTTGCCTGGTAAGCACAAAGACCTGAGTTCAATCACCAGTTCTGCAAAAGGAGAGAGGGAGGGAGAGAGAGAGAGAGAGAGAGAGAGAGAGAGAGAGAGAGAAAAGAATACAAAATAGTGGTGGAAAAAAAGCAGTATCAGAAAAAATACAAAATTGCACCAAACAAGTAATAAGGATTCAATAATGGTTGCTAAATTGCACATTAAAATTCAATACAATTTACATTAAAAGCACATTTGCCATATAGTGTATATATTCTTACAGATGATGAAAAGCAATTACAAATTTTTAGCATGCATTAATGAATGCATTATACTTACACTAGAACCTTATGTATGTTCATTGCATTGTCATTAATATCGCATTCAAGTTATAATTTTCTAGTTCTTCTGTTTCTGGCAATTAAGAAGTTCTTGGTAAAAATGCATACATAATGAAAATTTAAGACATTAATGAAACTCACTCTCCTATTTTCCTAAAGTACACTTCAAAATTGACTACTACACATAGACATTAATTAAAGTGTGCACTGAGAATATTTTTCATTAAAATTACTTTCTAAACAACTGAAAACAAATTGTTCTGCTAATTGTGTTTGCTACTCGGGTGTCCATATCTCTTGAAATCATTTGCGAAAGCATTTTCAGTATTTCTTCTAAACTCCTATTTGCGATCACTAAACTTCTATCATCAAACTTCCCTACTACTGGAATTCTGATTTTAGAGATAGTACTTGAGAGTGCTTAGTGTGCAAATGTCCAAGATTTCTTTCTGGTGAATATAATTGAATTCCATTGGTGAGGGGGAAAATGGAAATTCTAAATCAAGTATGTATTTAAAAGGACAATAGTCTTCACATATGCAAATAAAATTTTAAAATAATTCTTTCAGAAGATAAAAATATGCCCAGATATACAGTATATCCAAATTTGCAGCAATATTTTTTATTCTATATGTAACCTTTCTTAGAAAATGCAGTTTATACTAGAGATGGCGACCTGTGACTATAAATCCTTCCACTGGGAGAAGAATCCCTAGTTTGTCTGGGAACTTGGTGAATTATCCAGATCACATCTCAATATAAACAATTTTAAAAAGTACTGGTGCCAGTAATAAATTCTTAATTACAATAACCTTCTTAATAGGAGAAAAAGAAAATATTGTTAGTTTGTATCTTTACTAGTTCTATTTGACTTTTGCTTTTGTTTTTTTGATACAGGGTCTTGCTACATAGTTCAGACTCAGAGTGATCCTCCTATTTCAACCTCTCCAGTACTGGGATTGCATGAGTGAGCCACCAGTCTGGTTTCTGAGCCAGTAGGAAATGTCCCTGGAAAGCAAGTGACACCAGAGATCAAACTTGGCACATTGTATATGCCAGGCAGGTGCATAGACTGTCAAGATGTGTCCCCAGCCTATCACTAGTTTTATTTTACTTATATAAGGCTAGCTGAACAAACTTGCATATATATATATATATATATATATATATATATATATATATTATATAAATTTGCCTCATTGATAATTACATATGACATTGAAGAAAGAGCTATTGCCTTTTTGAAAACATTCTAAGAAGGAATATACTTATTCTTGTACATTCATTTTTTATATGATATGCAATATAATATATATTCGTATTACACTATATATTCGTATTACAAAAGCTGAATGAGAAAATTAGAATATATGTCTTAATTTTACTTGCATAGCAGCAATTAGAATAAGAAATTTATAAAAGATTTGGAATAAAAATTAAAGCTGCATTTCATAGTAATTAGTTTATATTTGATAATATAATATCATTGAGTTTTCTCCCTAGTAATATATGTATGTATGTATCTAAAATATTTGCATATTTACTCACACACTGGATACAAAAGATAAATAGATTTAAAATAGATGTTCCTTGTCATGATAGATAGAAAATATGTTGTCTATTCACACATGCACAAAATAATGATACTATGATTTTTTTGTTATCTAAAGAGAACATGAAGTAGTAAAACAAAACATTAGAAATAATGCTAACTTCACAAAATATAATAGTAATTCAACAATGGTTGCTGTATTGAATAATGTCTTCAAATTAGTTGTTTAGATTGCCACATATAAGCACGCAAAATCAATTTTGAAAGAGAAAATATAAAAATTTCAATAGCATAGCTAAAAGTAATTTATGATCAGAAATCAGCAGTACAATTATCCAAGCCATCCTACATGCAAACAAAAATCTATCACTTTCCTCCCTCCTCTTTTGTTCTTTTCCTCATCCCAGGTTTTCCTCCCCTTTGAACAGATTTCCTTTTCATAGTTTTTATTTTATATTTCATATTTTATTTATTCTTTCAGATTCTTATGTTAGTGCGACAAAACGATATTTGCACATGTGGGTCTGATTTATTTCACTTACTAGTACGGTCTTTAGTTGCATTCATTTATCTGTGAAAGTCTCAAGTTTATCTCTTTATAGTTGATTAATATTACATTGTGTAAAACTATCATAGCTTTTGCATCCATTCCTCAGCTGAAACACACTTCTGTTGTTTTCAAGAGTTAGCTATGACAAATAGCGCTGCTATAACTCTGGGTGTAAATATAGTGCTTGGTAAATTTTCAGTTCATTTGGAAAGATACTCTGGAGAACAATAGCTGAGTAAATGGGACTTCCAATCCTGGATTTTTGAAATCAGTGTGGAGATTTCTCAAAATACATAGGATTTTTACACAGTGGTCTTAGTTTTGTTTCTGTCATTGCTGAGACAAATACCCAACACCCAGAATGAAGCAAGGAAAGGTTTATTTGGCTCACAGTTAACGGAGGTCAATATTCAGCTGTCTCCAAGGCAGAGGGGCACATGGCAGAGAGCATGAGTTCATGGCAGTGGAACAGCAACAACGACAGCAAAGAGCAATGCCTAGAGAAAGTCTGTCTCTCTGTCTCTTATATTACATACAGGCTCTCTGCCCCAGGCTGGGGGAAGTACTCACACCCATAATCACACCCATTATGGATTAAGATCCATAATCCCAGTCTTGGATCACACATAATCCCAGTGGATCATGAGTTAATCACAAACTCCAGAAGTCCCCACCCCATGACTACATGACACTTCGGGGAGACAACTACACACAAACCATAACAACAGTTCATTTTTTTGCTAACTTTTTTTTTTTTTTTTAATGTATTTGGTACAGGGTCTCACTACAAAGCTTGGTCGCACAGTGATTCTCCTGTTTTCAGCCTCTCCATCACTAGGATAGGATTGAGGCTCATGCCACCACACCCAGACTTAGTGACTGGCTCAGCATGCTCCAGGGTTGGGGCCAGCGTGGCATGTGATCCTGGGGATCAAATCTTGCTTGCCTAAGCAAGGGCAAGAGCTATGTGACCTATCTTGCCAGCCCTTGCTAACTTTTTATAGTAGATCACAAAGTAATATTTTGAGAAGACTGATACAACTGGGATCTTGAACATCAAGTTAAAACATGCAGTTTATAACTGAAAAGTATGTAAATTAAAAGCTCTGAGCATACAGTATATGCCAAGGCTTTAATCTACCATAGCAACTGTTGGTTAAGGGTAGACACAACCACTCTGCCAGTAAAAAAGAAAAGGTAAAGTTAAGAAATTTGACAGTACTTCAGTGATAATATAGGCTCTATTCCAGAGCTTCAGAAAAGCAAATAAGATAATGTTTCTTTTTTTTTCTTTTTTTCTTTCTTACAGTCTCTAGAATGGCAATGTCTTATTCGCCCTTTAAATTCACATGAGACATTTCAGTTCTATGGAATGTGCAAGATCAGAGAACAGGAACCAAAGCAGAAATCAAGTACGTTAGGCATTGTAGTCATAATGACACAAATGTGAATTCTGATAAAATTCTCATTATGATTTTGAGAAAGTTGCATAAATCATTGAGACATGCTTTTTCATGTATCAATCCGGTGTGATAGCATTTCATTCCCAGGGACACGGAGAAGCACTATGTCTAACATAAAAGGAGCTTACACAGTGTTAATCCTCATCTTCTCACTTTGTGCTGTTTTATCTCTATTCATTCTGGGGATTTGTAATTAACATGAATCCCGACTGGATGGGTACACTTAGAATGTTTAAACATTGTGTGTGTGATTCAATCCTGTATTCAACAACTCTATATTGCTCTCCTATTGAGCAAGGATCTACCAGGAGTAGTTATTACTGTTCCATTTTTGTACAAAAATGAAATTCTCTACGCACCTGAAAAACAGTTTGCTTCTGGCAAACTGCAAATGAAACACCTGCTTGCAAAATACATCTGGGGAAGTTTGCAGTGGCTCACACGCTGGCAGCTCGTGTTGCCTGGCAGCTCCTTTTAGGTGTAATGAATTGGGGAAATGTGTCTTTTACAGGACCTTAATGACTTTCCGTAGCACAAGTAAGTAGAGAAAATATGATGAAACTGGTAATTTTAGCACCTGTGTTTGTTTAATTCTAGCCAAAGCAACAACTGATGTGTTGGTGAGGAAGCTAGAAACATTGGCTGAGAGAAAATAAATGATCTGCTTCATTCCAAAAGTTTTGCAGAGTTTTGAATAATTAAAAAGAAATCCCTCAAGGATACTAAATGAATTCCAACCAGTGTCCCACTTTCACATATTGTCTAGTGGAAGGCTTTTTAGAGAATCCCACAAACTTCCAACAGATGTGATTCTAACATAGAATATGTAAAAGAACTCTATGGGTGTATGTGACAACTGTTAGAAATGTAAATCCATAAATGAAAGAATGCATAGTAAATCAATTTATTATAATGAGTAAATAAATCATTTGTTTTCTTAAACTTACTTTTTTAAACAGTCATGATTCTATTAGTTTTTATTAATAAAAATAAAGATTTTTATTAATGACTATTTATGAAGCATGGTAGTTAATATACACGGTAGTGTTTTTGAATCAGAAATCTGCCCAAACTGCTTACTAGACATTTAGTAGTTACAAAAGTATTCAACTTTCACAAGGTCTGATCCCTTCATTCTTGACAAGAGCCAATGATATATGTGTTTGTAGAAAAATATATCTTTGTTTTTGTATTTCTGGCACAAAAATTCAAACTCACAATCTTGTTCTTGCCAGCCAGGCACTTGTGTTACTGAGCTATCTCCCCAGTCAGAAAAATACATACCTCTAGGTGAAATAATGTACACATGTAGAAGATGCTTAGTGAACAACAAATGTTTTACAATGAATTGAAAACCTAAAGATTTTTTGAAACTTAAAAGAAGATTAATTTGAAACAAATATATCGCGTCTTAAATACAGACATCTTATGTAACAGATTTGGTAACAACTATATTTTTAGAAAATCTATTTTCTTTCAATATCAAATATTTTCACTATTTTTCCTTAATCAGTCCTTCAAACAATTTACTATGCTCAAATTGATGTAAAAGGAACAATACCCACATAAGTTTTGATATTATTTATTAAGGAAATGTTATTTTTGCTGAAAAGAAAAACATTTAAATAGCAAGATAAAATAACAGATTTCTCAGTTGTTTGATAAATTAAATGCAGAGGCTGAGGATATAGCTCAGCTTAGCATCTGCCTGGGAAGGACACGGTCCTGAATTAGAGTCCTGGAATTAAAAAATAAATAAATAAGTAAATAATGCAGGTAACTTAAAAGAGCAATTAATGTTGTCCAGAAATACTAAGAAGAGCACTTCCTTTTCAGTCAACAGTAGTCCATAATTAATTGATAATACCTTTCACTGGCTTCTCTTTCCTTGCAATTTTTTAAAAAAATAATGTATTATTTTAAACATAGCAAATGGATATTTAGAATAAATATAAATGTATTGCTGACCTTGGAATGGTTGCTTCTGTTTACTGATAAAACAACTGTCAATATGATCTTACTTGTAACGGGCAATTTGATAAGAGTGCCTATAACCGAAGAAATAAGTACGGGGGGTAGCCGGGCATGGTGGTGCGGGCCTGTAATCCCAGCCCTTGGGAGGCTGAGGCAGGAGGATTGATGTGAGGTCGAGACCAGCCTGAGCTACAAAGTGAGCTTAAGGCCAGCCTGAACTGCATAGTGAGACCCTGTCTCAAAAAGCCCAATAAATAAATAAATAAATAAATAAATAAATAAAAGTATGGGTTAAAGTACTGTGACCTAATAAGAGAGCGATGGCGTAAAAGAGTGTGCCACTGGGCTAAAATTGTACCTCTGAATGAGGCCCCTGTTAACTAGTTAAATAAAGGAATTTCTGACTTTCAAAAACTGTCCCTAACTGCAGGTCTTTAGCACCCTTATTACACAATCATTGATATTGGCAATGTAGTGCACCATTAATAAGCATAGCCCACCAGACTAATTTCCAAATATTTTCATCTGCTCCAGAAATACAATAATCTCTCCATATGCATTTTTAGGATTATCTCAAATAGACTGGCAAAATCATACAAATGCATGAAGGTTTATGTGAATTTATATATATATATATATATATATATATATATATATATATATATATTCACTTTATGTTTCAGTTCATCATGTATGGCTACATTTTCTTCCATTAAATATAAATATTACAAGATATCTTCCATACAAATTGTGAGAGTGGTTTTACAATAGCTTATTTTAATAATCCAAGATGGTGTTACTTAATATTTACATTTAATGCAGATAATTTAAAAATTGTAATTCACATATTTATTAATATTTTAATTTTCATAATTTACTTTGTCTTTAATAAATCTATTTGTAAAATTTGTATGAGGTTAAAATCAGCAAGATTTCTAGTTTTTTCTGAATTGCATTGTTTAGCATTTTTGTTTCAGAAGAAAATACATTTTCAATCCATTTAGATGTATGGCATCTAAGTCTAAGGATTGCATTTCTAAATTGTTTACTCAATTCATGAAGTTTACAATCATTTTGAAATGGGTTATGTGCACATAGTATAACTTGTTTCTTTCCTTCTCTTCTCATCCCCTCCTCTACTTCTTCCCTGTTTCAATTTTTACATTGGTTGATATTGTTCATCTTAGCTCACTTTCCTGCTTGCAGAGTTGAAATGAAGGTCTCACATTTTACATCACATCTTTATTGTTCTCATCTCCCCTTCCTTCCCTCCTCATCCCTTGTCCCTGTTGTTTGGATTCCTTCACTATTGCAAGAGATTCACCCATCCTATATTGTTTGCTTTTCTTATACTTCTGTCCCAGAGAAATGCTTATCATATT
>PVKA01055327.1:0-10375 GCA_004027165.1 Ctenomys sociabilis
TCCTTTTCCTCCTCCTGCTCTTCCTCTTCTTCTTTCTGCTTCTGCTTCTCCTTCTTCTTTTCCTTATGCTTCTCCTTCTCCTTCTCCTCCTGTCCTACTCTTCCTGCTTCTGCCTCTCCTTCTCCCTCTGTTTCTCCTTGTCCTTCTCCTTTACACTCCTTTATATTTACATCTCAAATCTTCATTTAGCATTTTTAAGAGAATAGCATTTACTTTTTCTTTATTTTTAAAATTAATTTTAGGGGCTGGTGAGATAGCTTAGTAGAATAAGCACTTGCCTGGCAAGCCCAAGGGCCTGAGTTCAATCCCAGTTCTATCCCCCAAAAAAGTAAATAAAAATAAATTTAAAAATAAATAAATAAAAATTAAAATTAATTTTAGTGGGACATTTCAGACATTCATCATATGGGGTCTGTGCCTGTATGTGGTATGTCTTGATTCTTCTTTTCTTGCCCCTTTACTTCCCCTCTCATTCATCAACCTCTTCCCCTTCTTATTTTTTAGAATTTTCATTTCTATTGCTGTAGCACATTTTAGGTAGTTTATCAATGACTACTGTCACACTGAAGCCATATGTAATAATTAACTTGTATAACTATGATTTTTTCTATTCCACTTAATTAAAATTTTAGGATAGTTTTTCTATTACATGTCAGCCATAAACTTTTTACTTCTACCATATTTCATTTCATGAAGAGAATTCTAATATTGTCTAATATTGTTACATACAGTATTTGATGTATATTTGTACTCTGAGTTAATACAAAAAAGGACTAGGGAGAAAAAAAGAGTTAATATTATTTAAAATAGTGAATTATAAACTGTAATTATTGCAAAAATTATTATTTTGGGTGTATGCTTCTCCATCGATTAATAGACACTCATCTGTATTATTGAAACTATAACTTTGTACATTAAACTAACAATACCCAAAGATTTACCATCAAATAATTTTACATAGATATTTAATAATTTGCACACTCTTATTTTTCTTTTAGACAGAAATGGACATCTTATTTCAATTTCTGTGTATGTTTTCTCTTCTGTGCCATTACATAGACTAGAACGTCTCATAGAATAATATGGGGATCTTAGAACTAGTAAGGAACTTAAACAAATGCATGGCACACAAGAACAAAAGTACTCCAAGAACAACCATAGTTTTGTAAATACATGGTAGCAATGAAAAAGAAAAATGAAATTAGAATATTGAGTAGAATGCTCACAGTACTTTATGGATTATTTATGGTAAATACTCAAAAATTAAGTGTTACATTTGTTAGAATAAAATTAAATATGATATTTATGATTGATCTTGAAAAAATAAAATGACTAGATACTATTAGAAGATATATAAAATCTATGCTGAAAATTATAAAATACCAATGAAAATGTTAATGGAAACCTAAGTAAATGGGAAACACAATAGTCATGGACAGGAAATCTGATCTAGAAAAACTGTCAGTTCTCCTAAACTTTATATCCCTTCTTATAGAACTATCGTTAAGCTTTTTTAAAGAATATTCTAAGCAGGACCTGGTGCACACACCTGTAATCTCAGTGCTGAGGCTGAGGCAGGAGGGTTGCTATGACCTGTGGTCCAGCCTGCACTCCACATTGAGTTCAAGAGCATCCTGAGCTGCATAGTCAGACTCTGTCTCCAAAAACAAAACAAACAAACAGAAACACAGAATAACAAAGTATTACAAAATATAGATGAATACAACCTAAAGAGCTAGAGTAGTCTTGAAAAATAATTGTGGAAAAAATCACTCTAATTAATAAAAATATTATTATTGTGCTGTAGTAACAGCACAAGATAGCTTGTCAGGAGAGATGCAGATCAGTTGGACAGATTTTAAACCTTAAAAGCAGACCTATACAAATTATGATTTTTGGCAAAATTGCAAAAGTAATTTAATGGAAGAAAGATTGACTTGGCAAGAAATCTCCTTGTTTGTTTGTTTGTTTGTTTTTGGTTTTGGCCCTGGTGCCACAAAAAAAAAAGGTAAGAAAAAGAAATGGTCCTGGAACAATCAGATTCTAATAAGCCAATAAACAATTCTTACTAAGACCTTACTCAAAAATTAACTCCAGGACTAGCAAGATAGCTCAGCAGACTGAGCGCCTGCCTTGGCAAGTGCAGGGACCAGGGTTTGATCCCTGGTCCCGCATGAGGCACCAGCCCTACCTCCATGGCACGCTGAGCCAGCAAGCAAGTCTGGGAATGGTGGCGCATGCCTGTAATCCCAGCAATGGGGAGGCTGGAAGCAGGTGTATCACTCACTACAAGTCTGAGCTGTGTTTTGAGTGCCTGTGCCAAATACATAAGTGGAAAAAATAATTGGGTCCAAAGGACTTATGTGTTAAGGTATAAAATGATAATTTGTGATATAAAGATACAGAAAACTATAAAATTTGATGTTCACCAAATTATTCCTAACTTTGATATCAAATCACAGTATTAAAAGGAAAATTTGATAATTAGAGTTCATCAAAACTGAAAAGTTTATCTCTGACAAAAATATTGTTAAGGAGATCACTATGAGTCTGATCTAGTAGTGAGACCCTGAACACCCTGTAGAACCTTCCCTAAAATACAGAAAAATAAATAAGTAGAACAAAACCCTGCCAAAAGACAAGATGCAAACTGGGAGAAAATATTTGTGAACCACCTGTGCAATAAAGAACATCTACAATACATATCTCCAGACTGTACTGTTACAAAATAATTCAACTGAAAAATGAATAAAAGATGTTAAGAAACATTTTACCTCTGTTTACATATAAAATTCTCAAGTTCATCCTTCTTTATGACAAAGTACTCATACATTATATAGTTGTCCTTTGTATGAAAAGCCCACATTTTTAAATCCACTTTTAAGTTGATGGACATTTTTATTATTTTCAAGAATTAAAAACTGTATTGCAAACTGTACAGCAATGACCATGAGTGTGCATATATTGCTATGATACAATTTATTTAATTTGCCTGTGAAGATATGGAGAAGACAAATAGGTGGGCTGAATGGAAGCAATTGGAGATCGTGCTCGTATGTAAAATAAATGTGTAACTATTTTATTGTTTCCCTGTTACAAGAGACTTAGAGTACAAAAGGATCAATGTGTACAGTAGATATTGTGAAAGGAGAAGAAATTTTCAAACGGAAAGAGGAAGAAGGGTGAAGAAAAGGGTAAAAGAAGGAAAGGAAAGCAAAAATAAAAAAAATAAAAAAAAAAAACAAGAGGGGCCAGGAAGATAGCTCAGTAGCATAACTGAGTTCAATTCCTGGTACCAAAGGGGAAAAAAAGGCAAGATATTTATATTACTGCTTTGTCTTAGTTCACTGAAAAAGAAAGCTTTGTGCTAACACCATTTGCAGAATATTCATGGCCACATCTTGTACTCTGAGTAACAACTTAAAAGATAACTATATGCAATATATTGGCTGTTGTTTTAGCCTATTATTCTGTTATGAAATTTGTTTTTTTTTCAAAAAGTTAAAAGAAGAAACGTTTTGCCAAACTCATTTCCTGCAGAGGGCATACAGCACATGGAGAGATACTCAACACTATTAGTCAGTGGGAGAGTGGAAATTAAAATGACAATATATCACTGTTCATCATCAGAATGGATACAACTAGGCAGGGAGAATGGGGAGGAGATGCTTACAGCATCAGATGCAGGGGGAGGCTCACAGGAATGCTACTATGAAATTTCCCTGGTGAGAAGGGACAATAGCATGGCCATGGTGAGGGGCCGCTTACCTGCTTCTACAACTATGTAAAAATGCTCTAGAACACCACAGTTTTACTCTTTGACATTTACCCCAGAAGAAGAATATTCATTTGCCCAGGAAATGCCATGTAGGAGTTCATAGCTTCTGTATTCAAAAAGGGCCAATAGTGGAACCAGGCCGGTGTACTTTAACAGATAACTGTTTAAATACATCATAATGTATCAATGAATGAAATACTATTCCACGATAAAAATCAGAAAACTACTGATGGATTCAATGTCTGGTTATATTTACAGGGAATTATGATGGTTTTAAAAGGTAAATCCTAAAACATTTAGTGTTTTATGATGCCATCTATATGGCATTCTTGAAATGTCCAAAATACAGATATGGAAAACAAGTCTGTAGTTTCCAGGGTTTGCAGAGGGGATAGAGGTTGGAGGAGTGGGCGTGGCTGTCACCAGGCTCCCCTTAGCATCCTTATATAATGAGCAGGTTTACTATCTTGACAGTGTCTGTGTCCATATCTGGCTGTGACACTGGACTATAGTTTTGCAACATGTCACCATTGAAGGACACTGAGGAAAGCGACAGTAGGCCACTTTCTGTTATTTCTCACAATTGTGTGCAGGACAGCCATTGTTTCGCTGTGTACATGTGTGTTAAAATTGAACCCCACTCTTTGTGATGAGACATCACAACTATGATGACACCCCTCAGTCTGCCAAAAGACCTGGGGGGGGGTTACTTTTCAGGCACATGCAGAGCTCCACACCAAGCCGCATTTTTTTGCAAAGTCATGGAAGTCTGTATTTAGCTAGCCTCTAAATACTTTTTAGACACTGCAAAAGTGACATCAGTATCAGCCAGTATTTGTCAGAGAGTTTATTTGATTTTAGCAATGTTCAGAAAGAACTGCTTGAAGCCTATAATTCTAAACATTTACCTCCAGAACAAACATAAAGAAGGAAGAACAAAAATGTTTGGGTTCAATTATTATTAAGCCACTGGAGAATTACGTTTATAGTACTGCACTGATGACCATTGGAGAAAGGCCTTTCTTTAGTGTTCAAGAATCCTAGGGCATTACATGTCCTGTAGGCATTGTGAATTATAAGAACAAATCATTCCCTCCCTGTGAGCTAATGAAATAAACTAAATCAAGACTACTTCTCAACAGTGCAACAGTCTCTATGAAACGATTTTTCAGATTTGACCAACAGTTCTTCCTCAGTGCCTGAGCCTGCCTGTTTTGTGCATCTTGGTGAACTTTAAGAGTCTTTAGATTTCATCCTCAATGTGAATTGAAATAAAGAAAAAATAAAGACTAGCTGTTTTAACGTCTTACTGTGTCATAATTACAGATACCTGTCCTGGAAGTACATGGGAAAATTAGAAAAATACCATCTGTTTCAGAAGTTTTCTTAGCTATCCTCTAAGCTGACCTTCATCAAGCACAATCTGGCAAACACATTTTCCCTTTCTTTCACTTCCTCTCTCCTGTTGGGCCTCTGACAGATGGGCCAGTTTGATCTCGACTCTGCTCTTGGCCTTCATCTTCCTCCTAGTGTGTGGCCTGCTTCCCCTGTGGTCCAGGACCAGGCACACTCCACTTCCATGCCCTCAGCCAGCTTAGGAGTCTGTAATGGCATGAGACACACAGGGCCCTGGATATGTCTTTGAAATAAATTAGAGATAGCTTCAGTCTTCCCCAGTGAAAACCCTTCTTGTGATATTTTACTCCTTATTAAATGCTATTTGTTCATTCAATATGGCTGATTTGTTTAGACTTAAACATGGATGAATGTAAGATAAATGCAGCATTTTTATTTCTGTATTCAGTGCAAGGTCTACAGGATCTGCAATGTCTCATTATGTAGATTAGACTCGTAGTGATTCTCCTGTTTTCAGCCTCCAAGATACTGGGATTACAGGTGCTTGCCGCCACATGGAGTCTCCATCTCCATCTCAGCATGCCCTGTGGGCGGGGCCAGCGGGGCAGGCCAGGGATTGAACCCCAGCTGCTGTGCATTGCCTTAGCAGGTGCTTTAGTCCACTGAGCTGTCAGCCCGGCCCCTAAATGCAGCATTTTTATGAGTAAATGGAAAATAGTGTCATTTCTACAGCTATTTCTAAAGGGATGGGAAATACTGGGCAATTATATAAAGCTATGTAAAAACTCATACTCCTGTGATATTGATGGGCTGCATGTGTTTGCAGGTTCAGACATGAATTTACATCAAGTTTATCCTTCAAGATATATGCAGTCATTTTTGAAGTAGGGCTTCAAGCTCATATCTAAAAAGTAATGCAAATTAGATGGATGCTTTCAAGTCTGTGTCAATATCATGTATTGGGCCAGGGCCTAGGATCCTTTTTTACCTTGTGATATTTTTCTGAAACTGAAGCTTACACATTTTCTTGAGCTTTCTATGATTTTTTCCTATATATTTATATTTTGCTTATTTTTCATGCTGGCAGTACCTAAATTCTCGTGTATAAATTCCAAGTTCCTTATACATAGAGAATATAACTTTTGTTTAGGTCAGCAACTCTATATAAATCAACAGAGGTTGTAGTTTTGTTTGCTTTTATCTAGCTTTATGCTCTGGTTTTTGACTATTTCTAAACATGGTAAGTTCATAGTCATGGATTATTAATAATGAATGGAAAAGATATAAAGGCCTAATGAGCTTAAACATGCAAAAATATCAACAAATTCTGAAGTAAAATCTACATCATAAAATTTAAGCATGGAATTCAGGTAAAAATTATACTACTGCTAGAAAAATCCTTATCTTGTATTCAACCTATTTGTAACTAATTCCAACGTGAAACTTTAAATATGGAAGACTTGATATATTGGTTTCACTACAGTTATAACTAGTTATAACTAGTTCTTTCCAAACTTTGGAGAGCTGAACTGATGTAATAATGACTTTCAACACTTGATTTCCTGAAACAAAAAATAGATAAAACTTTTTATTTAAAAACACACAGACCCCATGGAAAAGAGCAAAGACTGATGATTAGGCTATGATGGAATTTGCTGGTTGTCAGTTACAGCTTTATTGAAGAGTGGTAGTGGTATTATAAGAAATGAACATGGAGACTACTGTCAAGATTTCTTAACTGTGACCTCGACAAAACCTGTTTCTTGTTATCCAATGTACATTTTTAATAGACCAAACATTCTTGAGACTTGGCTATGTCAGACAAAAAACATAAGCAAATTTTAATACCCAAATCTTGGAAGATCTCTCTTGCTGTCTTCTGTACCTCGGGAGCTGTGTCATTGATTAGTTAGTTCACAAAGTGCACGCTTCAAAAATGTCTTACAGGGAAAATAAACCAGTTTTCCACCTTCAGAAAACTTTCAGTCCTCTCCAACATACAGTGTGATATTTTTCAGGAATATTAAGCAGGTTCAGACATGAATTTATTAATTTGATATTTTAAGCTGTGCCCTTAATTGGAAGCATTCTGTCTATATATTTTAATCATTACATTTTTCTCAATGTCATGCACCAGCTGGTAGGATAGCTTGGTATTAACTTTTCATTTCCAGTTTATTCACCCGTTCAACACACGTGTGTTTCAGTTCCCACATGGCAGATTCAGTGCTGAGTTCTGAGAACATAAAAGTGAACACAGCACAACAGATATAAATACAAAATTATCAACCCTTCTCTGCATTATGAACAAGAGATCCTACGAATCTTTACTTGTCATGGTGGCTCTTATTGGTGTTGAAAGCGAGGCTTACATTTTCTGAGCATAGAATTCTGTACTTGTCATCTGATGGGTGGACATGTGTGACTTGCAAAAATTTGGGAGGACAGGTCTTCGAGGAAGAGAAAATGTGATGCGAAGTGGTCTTGAGTTTGGGGTGCATAGGAAAATGTGAACTCATTGTGGCTGTAGCTGAGAGCTGAGGAGGGAAGGGTATATACAGTGTCTGACTGGGACTTATGCACTAAAATGTTATCATAAAGGAAGTATCAAACCATTAAAGGAATAGAGGATGTCATGAATAAAAATGACCCTGGAAACTGCTGGGGTAGTCCTGAGGAGGATGTTCTCAGGTGAGGTGAGAGTACTAGGGGAAAGCAGGGAATGTAAGTCATCCCTGAAACATAAATTTGGAAGGACTTGAACACTGAGAATCAAAGAATCTGATTAACCATTTAGGGCAAAAGATGGATGTATTGTTTAGAACATGCATCTGTTAGTGGAGATGTATGAAATTTTTGGTGCATTGATAAGTCTGGCTACTTAGGCATGATGAAACTATGGGATTGCTAGTGCAGCATCCCTCAAATTTTTGATTTTGTTTTTAGTACAGGGTCTATAGGCTCTGCAGGGTCTACAGAGTCTCGCTACACAGATTGGACTGTAGTGATTCTCCTGTTTACAGCCTCCTGAGAGCTGGGATTTTAGGTGTGCACCACCACACCCGATCTCAATCACAGTCTCAGTGCACCCTGGAGGCAGGCCAGCACAGCATGGTGAGGGTCGAACTCTAGTCGCTGCACTCTGTGTAAGCAGGTGCTTCAGTCCACTGAGCTATCTGGCCAGCCCTAACCTCCTTCATTTTGATTAAAGTCACTAATAAGAAAGGCTAAATTTTTCAGGCCCTTCAATTTATTGGTTTTTGATTCATAAAATAGTTCACCTTACTGGTTTACTTTGGCATATAAAATAATGTACATGAAACTTCTTTAAAATGAATTGGATATATAAACACAGGCAATTATAATTTAATGTATATATTATATTGAATGTATTTATAATGTATGAGTACTATTAGATTTGCTCACTATTCTCTTTCTTGTCTTTGAAGAGATCATAGTCTGGCACTGTTGAGACAATATGCACACTAATACTGTTTCAAATTTTTTTAAAAATTGGAAATTTATTTTCAGTTCTGGTTCTTGCATATCTAAAAATCATTATAGTGTTTGGTGTTTATTTCTTAATGACTAAGGCACAGATTGGACTTTGTTAATATATATGTTCTATGGCCTATTGAATGCATCCATTTCTTTTGGTATATAATAATTCAATATTTATAATTTTGTTGAATCCCTTTTTGACTTTTCACTTTGTCTGACCTGAGAAACAGTTTTTAGATTGAGATTAATACCTATCTAAAAAAATAGAAATTCTCAAGTTTGAGTTAGTTGTGGATACTCATTATTACATTGTTCAAAAGGATTATAAACCTTGCCAAGCAAGATCTACATTCAGTGCTTTTCCAAGTACATTATCAAAATCCTTTCCTCTTCCTAACATGAAGAAAGAGGGCTATCCCTGAGGAATTCAGTAGTACAGACACAATTCCTTGTCTTTCTGTGATAACAGAGTAACTGAAATAGTGTTCATAGTGGAAGATGAAGCAAAACGTGCTTTTATTTCAGTCTTTGGAAGAGGTATGTAGCACATGCAGAGAGTGTGAGAAGAATGTGGATTTTGCACAGGTGGGATCCTGTGCAAAGAGGTGAGGCTTTGCAGACAATGCCGCGGTGTACTCACACCATAGCGCAGAGTGAGCCGGACTCCGCACCTCCAAGTTGCCCTGGTGGGCAGAGTCCACAGAGGAGGAGGCATCCTTGGATCTCAGAGCCTTATCCATGCTGTGTGACCTAAGACAATAACCGTATTGTAGATCCCAGTGGCCCATTTCTATATTCAGGACCTAGCAAAACCCAGTGTGCAGCCAGGTTAGAGCTGACAAGAGGATGGGTCAGTCATGACTCATGACCATCCGGTGCTATTCTAAATGACCTTTATTAGGTCTAGTAAATGCAACCCTTACTCAGACCATATGAATTGATTATGTATATGATCTGCATTAATAAGTGAGCTAATGAGCACAAAATTTTAAGTAGTTTTTCATCATCATGAATCTAATAAATGGCAAGCTGGTTCTGTAGGCTGCTGTGTGACCAAATTCCATGATGTTCATGAGGATGTAGCATGTTTTGTCCACAGCGAGTGGACAGGGGCTCTGAATCTGAGACTGTGTGTGTGTGTGTGTGTGTGTGTGTGTGTGTGTGTGTGTGTGTGTGAAGAATGATTCATATGGTGCAGTCATGCAGCTGCTTTGATATTATAATGCCACAGAGCAAAAGTTGTGACACAGACCTGGTACACTGAAAGCAGTCAAATAATTCATAATCTATCCATGTGCACAAGTTTGTTGACCCTTGAAGTATACATACCTCCTAAAAGGAGCATCTGGGACAGAAATGTATGTGGAAAGCTGCCCAATCCTAGGGGAATGCGTAAAACAAGCCTTCAGTTACTTCAATAAATTAATGTCTAATTTATTGAAAGCACAGAAGAGAGCAGTTTATCTGTTAGGAACTTTTATTGCCTGTGAGGGTGTTTAATTACTAGCTGAAGTAAACAGGATTAAACAGTCAGGAATTTGGGAAGAATTCCAGGTAAGTTTGTGTGCATGGCTGTGTGTATATATCATATATGTATATATATTCAAATATGTTTGCATATATACATACATATGAATTATGAAAGTTGTATACAAATAAAAGTAAATACATTCTTTATGTTATGGTATATATATATATATATATATATATATATATATATATATATATATATATATATAT
>PVKA01055328.1:0-10280 GCA_004027165.1 Ctenomys sociabilis
TTCATGAACTCTTTACCTACCCCTATGTCTTCAAGGGTTCCTGCTACTTTCTCTTCCAAGAGATTAAGTATTTCTGTTTTAGTGTATAGATCTTTAATCCATTTTGACTTTAACTTAGTGCACGGTGATAGACCTGGGTTGAGTTTTAGTTTTCGGCATGTAGAAAGCCAGTTTTTCCAGCACCATTTGTTAAAGAGGCTATCTTTCTTCCAGTAAGCATGTTTGGCCTCTCAAAGATCAGGTGGCCAAGTGTGTTTGCAGAGACCTCTGCATCTTCTAATCTACTCCATTGATCCTCAGGTCTATTTCACTGCCAATACCATGTTGATTTTATCACAGTGACTTTGTAGTATAATTTCAATTCAAGAATTGTGATGCCTCCTACCTTGTCTTTGTTGGCCAGGATTGCCTTTGCTATTCTAGGTCTTTTCTGGTTCCAAATAAATTTTAGGAATGATTTCTCTAGGTCTGGGAAGTATGTAGCTGGCAGTTTGATAGGAATTGCATTTAAGTCTATACAACAATTTTGGGAGTATGGCCATCTTCACGATGTTGGTTCTTTCTATCCAGGAGCATGGAATATCTTTCCATTTTCTGAAATCCTCTATGATCTCTTTTCTTAGGGTGTTGTAATTTCCCATGAAAAGATCTTTGACTTCCTTGGTTAAGTGAATTCTAAAGTATTTCATTTTCCTAAGTGCTATTGTAAAAGGTATTGTTTCCATAGTTTCCCTTTCAGTGTGTTTGTTATCTGTGTAGAGGACTGCTATTGACTTTTAAGTACTGACTTTGTATCCTGCTATGCTACTGAATTTCTGTATCAATTCTAGTAGCTTCTTGGTGGAATTTTTTGGGTCTTCCAAGTAAAGTATCACGTCATCTGCAAATAGTGATAATTTAACTTCTTCTTTACCTATTTTCATTCCTTTTATATGTCCCTCTTTTCTAATGGCTGTTGCTAATGATTCCCAAACTATATTGAATAGGAGAGGTGATAGAGGACATCCTTGTCTTGCACGTGATTTAAGAGTAAAAGATTTCAGTTTTTCCCAGTTTACAAGTATATTAGCCATTGGACTGTCATAGATAGCTTTTATCAAATTGAGGTAGAGGCCATCTATTCCAATTTTCTGTAGGGTTTTGCACATGAATGAGTGTTGGACTTTGTCAAAAGCTTTTTCTGCATCAATTGAGATGATCATGTGGTTTTTACATTTCAGTCTATTAATATAGTGCATTACATTTACAGATTTTTGAATATTGAACCATCCTTGCATCCCTGGGATGAATCCTACTTGGTCATGTTGTATGATCTTGATGATTTGCTGTATTCTGTTTGAGGATTTTATTGAGGATTTTTGCATCTATGTTCATGAGGGAGATTGGCCTGTAGTTTTCTTTTTTGGTTGTGTCTTTCTCTGGTTTTGGAATCAGTATAATACTTGCCTGCAGAAATGATTTTGGGAGGACTGCTTCCTTTTCAATGTCATTGAAGAGTTTGAGGAGTGTAGGGACTATATCTTCTATAAATTTCTTGTAGAATTCAGCTGTGAATCCATCAGGACCTGTACTTTTCTTTGTCAGCAGGCTTTTTACTACCTTTCATATTTTGTTGGCTGTTATTGGCTTATTGAGAGTTTTTGTGTCTTGATTCAATTTTGGTAATTTGTACCTTTCAAGGAATCTGTCCATTTCTTCTGTGTCTTCTATTCTGTGAGCATAAAGATTCTCAAAGTAGCTATTGATAATCTTCTGAATTTCCACTGGGTCTGTGGTAGTTACCCCCTTTTCATTCCTTATTGCTTGTATTTGAATTTTTTTCTTTCCTCTTTTTGATGAGTTTAGGTAGGGGCTTATCCATTTAGTCTTTCAAAGAACCAGCTTTTTGATTTGTGGATTCTTT
This sequence comes from Ctenomys sociabilis, assembly GCA_004027165.1. Classification (NCBI taxonomy): domain Eukaryota; kingdom Metazoa; phylum Chordata; class Mammalia; order Rodentia; family Ctenomyidae; genus Ctenomys; species Ctenomys sociabilis. The sequence continues at coordinate 1,904 of PVKA01055328.1, forward strand.
GAACTGTTTTCTTCATCTCCATTGAATTAATTTCTGCTCTAATCTTTATGATTTCTTTATGATTTCTTCCCGTCTTTTGGGGGTTTGGTTTGCTCTTCCTTTTCTAGATGTTGGAGTTGTAACATTAGGGTGTTTATTTGTTCCCATTCTGTTTTTCTAATGTGTGAGTTCATAGCTATGATTTTTTTCCCTCTGAGAACTGCTTTCATTGCATCCCATAAATTCCAGTAAATTGTGGTTGAATTTTCATTCAATTGTAGATATTGTTGAATTTCTTGTTTAATTTCATCTGTGACCAATTGATTACTGAGTAGAGTGCTGTTTTTTTTTTTTTTTTTTTTTTGGTCTTTTTTTTGAGACAGGGTATTACTATGCAGTTCAGGCTGGTCTTAAGCTCACTTTGTAGCTCAGACTGGTCTTGTACTCACAACAATCCTCTTGCCTCAGCCTCCTGAGTGCTGGGATTACAGGCATGCACCACCATGCCTGGCTCTAGGGTGCTGTTTAATTTCCATGAATTTAGGGGCTTTTTCTGGCTTCTTTTGTCATTTATTTCCAGTCTCATTGCACTGTGGTCAGATAATATGCATGGGATAATTTCTGTTTTCTTGCATATACTTATGCATGACCTCTGGACCAGTATGTGGTCTATTTTAGAAAATGACCAATGTGCAGCTGAAAAAAATGTATATTCAGCTGTGGTTTGGTGGAACACTCTGTATATGTCCACCAGGTCCATTTGTTCCAAGCTCTGGTTCCGTTCTGCAATTTCCTTGCTATTTTTTTGTCTGGTTGACCTATCTTTTTGAGATAAGGGGGTGTTAAGGTCTCCTGTTAAGATTGTGGTCTTTGATATTAGATTTTTCATGTCCATTAAGATTTGTCTTACATAGTTGGGTCCTCCTGTGTTTGGTGCATGTCTTACATAGTTGGGTCCTCCTGTGTTTGGTGCATAGATATTTATAGTAGTCTGGGGCCTGGAATTTGTTCTTCCTCTTGAATTTTTCCCCTAACCAATATATAATGGCATTCTTTGTGTCATTTGTCCTTCTTGGTTTGAAGTTGAGAACAGAATTGCTACTCCTGCTTTTTTCTGAGGTGCTGGGGCATGTAGTATTGTTTTCTATCGTTTGACTTTAAGCCTATGAATGTCTTTTTGAGTTAAGTGTGTTTCTTGTATACATCATATTGTTGGGTTTTGTTTCCTAATCCCCTGTGCCAGTCTATTTCTCTTAATTGGTGAATTGAGTCCATTTACATTGATAGTTATAATTGAAATGTGTTGACTTATGATTGTCATGATATTTACCTGCTGTTGCTTACTCTTTTTTATCCTGTGTTTAATTGTTTGCACTGTTTAGTGGGTTCTTTCCATTCTCATATGTGGAGTTCTGTTCATTGTGGTCTCTCTCTAGGACATCTTTCAGTAGCCTGTGTAGGGATGGCTTTGTCATCATGAAATTCTTTAGTTTTTCTTTGTCATGGAAGTATTGCACTTCTCCATCAAACTTGAAAGAGATGGATATAGCAGTCTGGGGCCTGGAATTTGTTTTCATATAGGACTTGAAGAACTCTGCTCCATGCTCTCCTTGCCTTCATGGTTTGTGTAGAGAAATTGGCTGTAATTCTGATGGGTTGTCCTTTTAATGTAATATGCTTCTTCTCTCTAGCAGCTTTCAGTATATTATTCTTGTGTTGGATTTCTGGGATCTTGACTATTATATGTCTTGGTGTGTTTTTAGTTGGGCTGAAGTTATTTGGTGTTCTGTATGCTTCGGTTACCTGAATGTTGGATTGCTTCCTCATATTTGGTAAGTTTTCTGCTATTACTTCTGCCCATATTCTTTTTATATCACTTGTATTGACTCCTTCTTTCTCACTGATGCCAATTAATCTCACATTGTTCATCCTGGCATCATCTTACAAGTGATGGGTTATTTTTTCCTGCATCCTCATTGTTTTTAAGAGATCTTTTCTCACCTTTTCGCTAGCTGCACCAGCATCTTCAAGATCTGAAACTCTGTCTTCGCTTTCACTCAGTTTTGTAGACTTGTGATTGAGATTTTAAGTTCTTCTATATCTCTTTGACTCTGCTTCATGCGATCTATTTCTTTTCTTTATTGCTCATTCCAGGAATATGTCATATTTCTGATCTCTATTTTTTTAATCAATGTCTTCTTTAGCGGTAGCTATTAATTCTTTTACTGCAGAGTTTTTTCCAAATTGAATTTCCTTTATATATTTCCAAAATTAATTCTCTACTTCAGATGCTATGATTTCAAAGAATTCTTTTTTTATTTCAAAAATTATTTCTGCTCTGAATCCCTCTTTACCTTTTTGCTGCTGTTTCTTTGCTTGTGACACTGTTAATTCATACTTTTCAACTGGAATAATTTTCTCTGCACTTGTTCTGAGTGGGCATTGGGTTTCCCCCATACATTTCTGGATTTGATTCATTACTTCAGATGCTATATGTTCAAAAATTTCTTTTTTTATTTCAGGCTTTAATTCTGGTCTGAGTTCCTCTATATCTTTCTGCTTTTGTTTCTTTGCTTCCGCCTCTGTTAATTCATTCATTTCAGCTGAGTTGGTGTCCTCTGCACTTATTGGTGGACTTGAGGCCTGAGACTGCCTTTTGCTCCTTGTCTTTGTCATTTTGTATAGCACTGACTTCTGACCTTTGGTGTAGAGCTTTGGTGCAGTTACAACTTTAGCGTGTAATGAGATTCGGGTGCCAGTCTATTAAATTTGAGATTATCCAGTTATGCCTGGCCTGGATCTAGCTGTTGTGTTCAATTCCTTTTTTCTGCAGCTCTTCTGGTACAGCTGTGAGCCTGTGGTTCCCCTCTGTTGTGTCCCTGGTCCAGGGAGCACTGGGGAGCGCAGAAGCTCTCCCACACACTCACCAGGCTGGGCGAGGGTGGTTCAGGTGGTGGGAGATTTGGAATAATTCTCACTCACTTGGCGGGCTTGGGGGCAGGGCTCTTTTATATTTATAATAGGTGGAGTTCCAGATTTTTATTATAGTCCATCAACTAATACTATCTAACCAACAAAAATGGAAAAAAAAAGAAAAGAAATTTTCCTCAGAAACTACATAGATGCTGATGCCATACTTAGGGATTAGATTTCTGATCCTCAGGAACTGTGAGCAAAATAAACCTCTGTTCCTTCTAAATTACCCTATGTCAGGTATTTTGTTAGAGCAAAACAAAATTGAATAAAACAGGATCTATGTTCCAAATGAACAAGACAAGAAAGAAAGCTAAAATTATATGTGATGAATGCCTTTCAATGAACATTGAGGAAGTAGTGCTTGTAGAGAGACTCCCCTCCAACGTGAGGAGACAGTATCTGGGGCATAGTAGCTAAGCACCCTGATTTATGTTAGACATCCTTTCACAGGATATAGCAGTCACTTTCTCTCCCCCCAGGCTGTCAGGAGACCCAGAGGTAGTTCTAGAGATCAGGGGCTGTGCTACCTTCTCAGCTGGAATACTCATTACCCAGAAATACACACAAGCTATGGAAACATACATTGCTTTAATTTCAACTTGAAAAGGATCTCAGCTACCTGACCCTACTTTTGGAGTTTTAGATACAGTTATTCACCCATCAGAAACATTTCCTATGACTCTGGGTGGGCAAGACAGCTGAGAGGTACATATTCTCAGATGCTATTAATAGTACCTCAGAATATACAACCACAGGGCCGACAAGATAGCTCAGTGGACTAAAGTGCCTGTTTAGGCAAGCTTAGGCAAGCTCAGGGACTGAGGTTCGATCCCCCACACTACATTCCACATCAGCCCCACCCCCAGGATGCACACCAGTAATTCTAGTGCTGGGGAAGCTGAAAACAGGAGGATTACCACAAATCTGAGCTATGTAGTGAGACCCTGCAACAACAAAATACATTTTAAAAAGGAAAGAAAGAAAAAGAAAAAAAGAAGGCAGTGGAAGGCAGGCTGACAGTACATGATGGAATTACACTATATATTCCACTGATCCAGCAACCTGGTACACTTATATTGGTGTATTATAAGTATTCACATGTGAAATGAAATTCTTGCAAGCTTGCTTCTTGCAGCATGGTGAGTCACAACCAAATGTGAAACAACCTAAATGTTCACCAACAGGTTCCAGGCTAAAAAAAACTGGTACATCGACACAACATAACACCTTGTTGTTATAAAAACAAAAAGGAAAATTTTACGTAATGATAGGAAAATTTTTAAAAGATACAGTGCTAAATGGAAAGGGGACCAAGAGAGAAGCAGAAAGGAAATGAAGGTAAGGAGAAGTAAAAAGAATTAAGCTATATCATGTATACATATCCAGCTCCCCCATAATGAATGTAATCATCATGCATTGCAAGCATGTTCTGTACTAAGGAAAAATTTTAATTTAAAACACAGAAGGCAAAATACTGCATTATTTTAAAATAAGTACCTATATGGAGATACATATAAATAGATACATATAAATATACATGACATTGGTACCTCAGAGTGAAAGAACTGGGTGTGGCTGAGGACAGGTGTCAAAGACAGATTTTACTTATGTTTTTGCAGCTTCTGTTTTATAAAGTATATAAAATACTTTCAAATTAATCTATTAAGGTAAGAAAATAGTTTTTCTCAGAGCATCTGAATTGCTATCCCACTCCAGCAGCAGCTCCAGTTAAACAATTTTCAGTCTTCTCAGTGGGGACACTGAGAACTAGCCTGGAAAGACAGAGGCACAGGATCCTGCACACCCACCCCCAGACCACCATTTCTAGGCCTGAGCTACTGGAGCATCTGAAGTAGCTGCTGAGATTCCAAGTACCAGACTTGCCCAAAGGCATGCACAGCACTGCATGGAAAACACTTTCATTCCAAGGACTGCCAGCCACCCCTAACCACCCTCACAGAGAAGCTAGCATTTCAGTGAGAAGACCACATACATACCTTGTCCTTCCTTCTGAGTTGGTCTAGACTAGCCTAGGTATCTTGAACACCACTGCAATGCAGATACTTTTAATTCCTACTCCTCTAGACCCATGATACAACTTGTACACACCCACTATATTATTAAGTGCTCACTACCTGAATGGGTGTTCATCATGCGGACAGCCTTAGCCTTGGCCAGCTCCAGGGCAGTGATCCACTGATGCCGGTCCACCTCTGAACTGCCCTTGAGGTGGTAATTCCTTGCCCCACTGGTCAGCAAGATACCACAAGAGTCTTCCATGCCAATATGCACAGTGGCCAGGTTGATGGTTCCACGGCAGGTGTGGGCCATTTCACCCTGGTTTCTGTCAGATAAAAGAAAAGCGTAAACTTTCAGATTCAATAGCTTCACATTAATGTAATCCTCAAAGAAATTCTCAGAATTTCATATCTAAAAGCTGGAGTCACGGCCAATGAGGTAATGCTGATGAACCCAGAGCACTCCATGGAGAAGCACATCAGTGGAGTAGAGCACTGGACACAGCAGACCTCAGGGGATGCAGTGGACAGTAGCAGCAAGTGAGTTATCCCATTAGGACCTTTCATAAGAGAGAGCAATCGGCTGGGTGCCATCTCCGAGAGACACAACTAAGCTTGAGACTCAGAGTAGCTTCAGCTCCACCTAGTGGCTGCTAGCTAAACTGAAGCCTGCATCTGGAGCTGGAACTGCAACAGGCTATGTCTGATCTCCAACCCACAGTATAAGGCCAGACTGAACTTAAGTGGAAATAGTAGTGCAGAATGGGTGGGATTATCTCCTACCTCATCGTGGAGCTGCAGCTGGCTTGCTTGGATTGATCAATGTGGGTCTGGATTCTGTATGCCCATGTCATCTAGTAGCTGCAGCAGAAACACCTTATAGTGGACATTTTATATTTCTATGTTTTTTTTTCTCTCTCTCTCTACTGTCAGTTCTTATTTTTATATGAATGTGAACATGGTTTCTAGTTTTGTTGTTGTTTTCTAATGAGAATCAAACTCAGGACCTTGCACTTGCTAGGCAGGTGCTTGTGCCACTAAGCTCTATCCCTAGCCTCTCTGTTCTGTTCTTGTTTTTTTTCTTCTATCTTTTCTTCCTGTCTTCTGCACCAGTTTCCCAAAATTTATGTGATCCTTCTTTGTCCTCCAGCCTTGCTTCTAATATTTTCCTTTTCTTCTATTTCTCGATTCCCCCCCCCAGGGCCTTTAAAATTTTTCCCTCTAAAGGTAAAATTACCATATTAAGAACTTATTTACAGGGGCCAGGGAGATGGCTCAGTAGAAAAAGCGCTTGCATGGCAAGCACAAGGGGCCTAGTTCAATCTCCAGTTCCACCAAAAAAAAAAAAAAGCATATTTACTGCATACAATTTTCTAGTTTGTTTCAGATTTTGTTATATAATCACAAATCTAGTTCATACAGTTAGAGATGACAAAATAATAGTTACCTCAGTTTGTCATTTTCTAGGCTGTCTGATGTTATTATTGACTATGTCACTTTAACCAAACTGACATAATTGCTCTAACCAGTTCCTCCAGGTATACCAAGACTGAGATTGCCTGAGAGTCATAACATACTATAGGGCAGCACCAAAGAACCAGGGAAACCAAAGAACCAGCACCAAAGAAAGCAGATACCAACTTCTCATTCCCAATGCAGTGGAGAGGAAGGATCTTGCAACAGAACCAAAACTCAAAAGCCAGCTATATTTGGGAGACACCTCTGAGAAGCAGTCATTTCTTAAAGGCTCTAAATAGTAATAAAGCCACTTATTATACACAACTTATAAGCATCAATCCAGAAATTAAACTTTTAAAAAAGGGTTCAGTGGCATAAGCACCTATCTGGCAAGCACAAGGTCTTGAGTTCAATCTCCAGTACAAAAAATAAAAAACAAAAAACTCATTACATGAAGGAAATTATTAAGATCAGAGAAGAAATCAATGCAATGGAGACTAAGAAAACAATACAAGGAATCAATGGATCAAAAAGTCGCTTCTAAGCCGGGCGTGGTGGCGCATGCCTGTAATCCCAGCACTCGGGAGGCTGAGACAGGAGGATTGTTGTGAGTTCGAGACCAGCCTGAGCTACAAAGTGAGCTCAAGGCCAGCCTGAACTGCACAATGAGACCCTGTCTCAAAAAAAGACAAAAAAAAAAAAAAAAAAGTCGCTTCTTTGAAAGAGCAAATAAAATTAACAAATCCTTAGCTAACCTTATCAAAACAAGAAAGAAAAGATTCAAATCCATGCAAGTAGGACTGAAAATGGTGAAATTAGAACATTTTCCAGAAATCCAGAAGATCATCTAGATCTACTTCGAGAACTTGTATTCTATCTAATAAGACTGAAAATGTAGAAGAAATTGACATATTCCTAGATGAATATGAATTACCAAAGCTGAATCAAGAAGATATAAAAATTCTAAATAAACCAGTATCAGTCAATGAAACCGAAGATATAATTTGAAATCTACTAACAAAGCAACTGAAAGATTCATCACTAAATTCTACAAGAAATTTAGGTAAACTTAGTTCTCTTTCCCATATTGCAAGGTGACTGGTGAAAAAACTGAGAAGCCAGACACTAAAGAGAAGAAATCCAAAGCCAAGAAGGCTTCTGCCAGTGGTACTGGTAAAAAGGGTAAGGTGAAAAAGGCAAAAAAATCCAAGGGGCAGCCCCACAGCAGCTGAAATCCTGTCCTGGCTAGAGAAATTGGTAGATACTCCCGATCTGCTATGTATTCCAGAAAGACTTTGTACAAGAGAAAGTACACAGCTTCTGAATCAAAGGTTGAGAAGAAAAAGGAGAAAGTTTTTGCTATAATCACAAAATCAGTCAGTGGGGACAAGAATGGAGGTACCCGGGTGGTTAAGCTCCGAAACATGCCTAGATACTACCCTACTGAAGATGTGCCCTGAAAGCTTTTGAGCCATGATAAGAAACTGTTCAGTCAGCATGGGAGGAAACTTTGAGCTAGCATCACTCCCAGTACCATCTTGATCATCCTCACCACGTGTCATAGAGGCAAGACAGTGGTCTTCCTGAAGCAGCTGGCCAGTGGCTTCCTACTTATGACTGGGCCTCTTAGCTTTAATTGAGTTCCTGTAGGAAGAACATACTAGAAATCTGTCATTGCCACCTCTACAAAAATTAATATCAGCAAAGTGAAAATCCCTAAACACCTCCCCAATGCTTACTTCAAGAAGCAGCATCTGTGGAAGCCCAGCCACCAAGAGGGTGAGATCTTCGACACCGAGAAAGTGAAACACTAGATTTTAGAGCAGTGCAAGGTGGATCAGAAAGTGGTGGGTTTGCAGAATTTATCAAAAATCAAAGCTGTTCCTCAGCTCAGGGGCTACCTGTGATCTGTTTTTGCTCTGACAAATGGAATTTATTCTCATAAA